>VWZS01007443.1:179362-226448 GCA_013397075.1 Rhabdornis inornatus | reverse complement strand
TTTTTTTTTTTTTTTGTCTCTGCAACAGAAAACTTAACATGCAGCCCCTGGTTACCCTGAGAGTTACCCCCAGTAGGGGACTTTTTTTATTGATTGTTGAAGACTTTCAAAAATTTTTCAAGCTGTAGTTTTTCAAACACATCTTCTGCACATTACAATAAGACACACGGTTCAATAAAGCATTTTCAAGACTGTTGTTCAGCTGATTTTCTTTGGTTCTAATGTATTTTCCAGACAGTTTTTTTCCAGAAATTTTTGCATCTGCCTTTAGTTCTAACTGTTGTATCTTCCAACACAAACTTGGTTTGTGTAGACAGCCTGGGTGGTTTATATAAATATGTTTTAAAACCAAATGCTTTGGCAGGTGATGAAGTACGTAATCCTAAGCTCTTTATAGGTAGGTGAATTGAAGACTGAATAGACTAAGATGTATTTATTTAAAACAGGCTCTTCTCAGTGTGGTGTTGTTTTGTGTTGGTTAAGGCTGGTCTCTTATGTTGCCCAAATTCGAGACACCACCATACTTGCTTGGAACGGGATACAAACCAGTGCTACCCATGTTTGTTTAGAGACTGAATAGATACTGGCTTGGATTTAAAAGTGGCCTTGGACATCATATTAACTTGTACAAATCTTTAGTGGTTTGGGAGGCTGTTTGACCTTTTTTTTTTCTATTTTAGGTTTAAAAATAACATTAAATGGCTACTAGGAAGGTATTCTGGTAGTCTGTAAAGTTCTATTTGCAGGGAAGTGGTTTACCTTCTCAGAGTAAGCTTAGCCTATGTAGCATTTTGGGGTATTTCCAAAACGTTTCAGGGTGCTTTGAGCTGCAGTGACTACAGCTTCCGTCAGCTTTAAAGGGGAATCCCACAACTGGTTATTGCCTTTTCCATGTGAGAGAGGAAAAAAATCATGAAACAACAAAACAAGCCACCCCAAGACCACATCCCAACTCTAAACATGGACAAGTCCTTGGTAGGAAGCCTTAGTACTCTGCGCTCACACAGTTCCTGGCATGCAGGGACACCTATATTGTGACCGGGTGGTCAAGGTCATGTAAAGAAGCCTGTTCAAAGGCATCGTCAAAAGAATTCTACTGCAAATTTGTGGAAGCATGACAATGTTCTTGGGCAAGGTTTGCTGTGTTACCACAAAGACAAAGCACACAAAGGAGAACTGGATTAGAATCAGTCTGGAGTGACACACAACAGAGGCTGAGGGTGCAAAGGGTGAGGATGGAGAATGTAAGGGGGCAGAGGGGGAAGGGAGACCCTCCCACTGAGTCACAAGGTTCACAATGGGCCCCGTGCCAAACCTACCCTTGGAATTGGTCAGTGTTTTGTGTCTAAAGGGTTTGGCAGCACTTAAATATTGACTGATTTAAAGAATGATTCCTTAAGATTTACCATAACCACAACAGTAATTTAATTTTGAATCTAAGATGGCAGCATTGATGCTACACTTGCTATGAAGTGCTGAAGTAAATTTTCACACATGCACATGGACAGAGACATGTATATATTCAAATATTCGTGTGTGTGTGTGTGCATATGTACAAAGCACCTGTTTAAAGCTCCCCCAGAGTTCAGGGAAATGCACACATTGGTTGCCTTTGCATCTCTCAGTGGAAAAGGCTTCAGCCTCCACTAGGGACGCCCCACGGTCAGTTTTTGACGAAGATCCTTGGAGTTCTCAAGGCTGCGGATTGATGAGCACCGAGAGGCACATCCTGCTCCAGGGAAGGTGCTGGCACAGCCACTGGGAACATGGGACCTCAAGGGCCTCCCGTGGCACCCCCTTTGACAGGGTTGTGAGATGCCTGGCTTTACTCTTCCATCAGCTTCCATCCTGGACTCAGTAGAGGTCAGTAGTTTTCTCAAAAGCCCAGAAACGATAATTCAATTTCACTACAGTTTTGATTCACACAAAAAAAGTTTCCAAGGCTATTCATTACAAAGCAGAAGTTAGTTAGGCAACACATTCCTGGAAACAGGGAGTGTTACTGGTAAGTTGAAGACATTGTGCACGTGCAGTGGGAAGATCTCTGCACCGCCACAGGCAGATCCAAGCTCCTCAGTAGTGTGTGCTCTGTGTGTGTGTGCTCTGTGTGTGTGTGTGTGTTTGTGTGTGCTGTGTGCTCTGTACCTGTGCTCTGTATCTGTGCTGTGTGAGTGTGCTCTGTATCTGTGCTGTGTGAGCGTGCTCTGTGTGTGTGTTCTGTCATGTGCTATCCTATCAGGCGGCAACCCCCACGCATATCGCTGGTGCTGCTCCAGAGACTGCTGTGTCCTTTCCTGGCCGCTCAGCGCCGGGAGTGCCAGGTTCCATTCTGGTGACGGCTGCCAGGGAGCCGTTGTTGGGAGTGGTGCAGACAGAAAGGCATTCAGGCATTCCACTATTTTGTATGTTAAAGTGGTAGGGAAAATAGTTGAAACTGTGGAGTTGAATTCCCTGGGAAGCTTTTTAGAATATCGGTGTGGTCTGTCTGTAACTTCTGATCTGCTTTAATAAGAGGTCTGTGTTGGTTTTTGGAATCTTTTTTATGTTTGTGTTAAAGACCAAGAAAGGCTCTTGCACATGGTGGTATGATAACCAGTGAAAATGCACCCAGCTCATGTTTTACTTGTGATTGCTTTGATCAATTCCCTGGCACTGGGACTGGGGGGAACTTCCATTCTCTGCCCTTCGCTCAGGTTCGGTTTCCATCTTGGCACAGAGTTTGCTCCATGTTAAGTTTGTGGACAGCACAGTTTGGCACAGAAAGCAAACATCCAGATATGTGCACAGCTGCAGCTTTGAAACACTTGTCTGTTGTGAAGGACAAAAGGCCATTTCCTGCTACCAACAGGAAATCTCAGGAGGCAGAGAGGCTCCACTGCCTCCTGGGGCTCTCAGACCTAAACCAGGGAAGCAGTGTGTGCATTCAGTGTGTGATTTTCCAGTTACATCACTTAATCTGCTTTTCCCTGGCATAGCTGTCCTTCACTTCTGGTCATCCTGCTTTGCCAAATGGGTCCTGTGCTGTTTGGAGGCTGTTTGTTTTAGCTCCTAAGGAAGAGGAAAGGGTCTTGAGACAGGCTGGTGGGCACAAGGATTTATTTGCAGCATTTATTATACTTCATGTGCACAGTATATTGGTGCTCAAAAAGAGTAGGAAAGGGGTACTGTAGGGGGGAACTGTGCAGCTTCTGGAGTGCACTTCCACCACACTTTTTTAACTCAGCACTGGCTGTCACCTCCTGCAACATCTAATGCAACATAAACCTGTGTCACAGTGGTAAAAGCAGGGCCCTGCAGCTGTGGGATGTGGAGAAGAGGTACCACCAGAAGAGACCTGCAGAGCTGCATCCTCCCTGCTAGGCCAGCACCTATGGAGGGGCAACATGGAGCAGGGGGCCAGTGGCACAATTCCCCCAGTACCATGTGGAGCCTAAGTCATGGCCTTGAAGGAGCTGTCACGCAGCAGAGCAGAGAACGGGCTGTGGAGGTTAGAATGAGGGATATCAATGTGGGTCTCAGCACACTGTGCGGTGGGAGAGCTGGGAAAGGAAAAAGATGTATAGCAAAAGTTAGGAGAGGTTAAGAGTGAGGGAAACAATAGGGCAGGGAATGATGGTCAGAGGCAGGAAACACTACAGTCATTTCAAAGATGAGGAGTGACAGGTGGACTGAGGAGGGCAGAGGACCACAGTGAATCACAAGCAGCTAGAAGTGAGGTTCTGGCAGCTTTCCTGCTTCCACCGTCCACTGCCTGTGGTGCAGGAGGAAGCTGGCCACCACCTCTGGGGCTCTCCTGCCCTTCCCAGACAGCAAACACTTCACCCCAGCCTGCCCTCAGCCTCACAAGCTCTCCAGTCACTATCAGGCTGGCAGCACTGCCACCAGGGCACCCTCCCGTTTCTGATCCTATTTCTTTTACAGAGCAGCCCCTGAAAGGCTGTGCCAGGGTCCTTGCACATCATTCTTAATCCCAGCATCCCACACAACACTCATGGGGTCAGTATCTCTGGTGAGCTGTTGCCTTCTCTTTCCCAAAGATCAACATTTGCCCATTCTAAGATGGACCCAGGCCTCCTCCTAACCCTGATGCCAGAGCTGTTCATCAGTGCAGGATGGAAGGACAGTTGTTTCTGCCCACATTAGCAGCGTCTCTTTCCCCCAACTTTGGCGACATCTGTTGTGAAGCTTCCATTGGCAAAGGAAAATTTTCTTATTTCAGTCATTTAGGCTTTACCCTTGGAGAAGCAAGCCATGGCAGGCACCTCAGGCAGCCAGATGGGATGTGTCCCAGCAGAAGTGAGGATGTTGTGCTTCCTGACGCACTGGTGCTGCCCACCTGCTACTCACCCTCCTCTGCCCCAGGAAATGCAGTTCACAACCAAGTACCAAATAAAAGAGAGACAAGCATTTACGTTTTATATAAGCGTTTATTTACAACTTGTTTAACAACTGTACACTCTTCTATCACCTTGGAAGCATTAGTGTATTTGACTGGGAAAAAATATTAAACTTTTTGATTCCAATTATCATTAATGAGTTTTTTTTGTCTATATACAGGTATGTATATTAATATTGCTACCATAACAATCTGGTAGTTACACAATTTGTAGATGAACTGAAATGGGAAATTAATGTTTTGACACTCTAAGAATTCATTCTTTTACAGAAAATATATCACTGGCAACTTCACAAACAGTTATTACTTTGATAATTGATCAACATTTAATTCAGGACTGTCAAACAAGCTGCTATTAAGAAGGTAAGAGAGTTTTCTAGGCAGCACAAATGAAGTTAGTATATCAGAGACATGCTGGAGATCAGCTCTGAGTTGAGAGCTCACAACCACTTCATGACAGAGATGCCAGGCTAATCAAAGTAGCCAGTTCCTTGACTGGCTCCACCTGGCATCTCTCTGTTGCATTAGTAAACTCAAACAACTTTTGTCAAGCGAAACACACTTACATATAAATGTCATCAAGGCTCAAGAACAACTGATACTTAGTCTCTAATCTGCACAGACCACTTGAAAAAATGAGACACTGCTCGGCATCACTTTGGGACACCCGTGGAGGCAGGTGCACAAAAAAAGCAATCCCCTCCTGCCTGGCACAGTGCCCTGATTTCAGGGATCCTACACCCAGCCTGGCTTGGGGCAGGGTGTGGTCCCTGCCGAAGCAGCACTTGCAAATGAAAAACATGCCTTTAACATTCAACTAAAAGAAGTTTTACTAGTAATGCTTGCCCTGACACATAACAAGGGATCAATGGCTAGGACCTGGAAAGACACAAATCCTTCAGCTCTCTGCTGGACTCAGTCTGATGAAATGCTGCTGCCTCTGCTGCACGAGTACTTGACTCATGCAATAATCACCAAACCCCAGATCCTGGCTGCAGGTCACGTCAGACTTCACTGTCCCTGGCCCTTGTGGACCAAGAAAGACATATATCCCCATTTGAAGCCTGTACGGACACCTGTCAGCCAGAGCACCTGGTAGCCTCAGTACCTGATACAGTATCCAGAAGGGAAAACACCACAGCTCTCACCGGGATCCTAGTTTTATCCTTCACTCTGCTGCCTGGCCTGCTTGGAGCCCATTCCTACTGCCCATCCCTTCGCCAGGCAGCGCAGGCCATGCCTCTCTGGTGGGGCACACGTCTGTGCTTTCTCCATGTCATTCTGCACAAGGCCATGGACACCATGGGATCAGGATCCCTGAGGACTGGACACAAGCGGGCATCTCTGCGCGTGAGATGTGGCTCTGTCAGAGCCCACCCGACGGGCCAGGGACAAGGCAGGCACTGTGTGTGTGACCAGAAGAGACTGCAGAGACAAGTGGACACAACACTTCTTCAGCATGGGGGTGCCCCCACGACAAACATGGCTGGAGGTTCTTCTACTGCCCAAATAAGCAAAACTATTCCTGGAGGCAGCAGAGTTCATAGCAATATTTCTGCCAGGATTAAGGCCCAGGTGAGCAAGAATGGGGTTTCTCTATAACTGGATTTAAATCAAACCGCTTAAGGTACTCAGCATTCAGACTTTTCAGTTTTTCCAGCAAATCCTATGGCTTGAAAGCCCCTTTCCCTGTTTGTTACGTACTAACTCTTACACAATATAAACCCCTTAACTTACAACACTACAGCACTCCCTCATCTTCTGAATCCTGCCAGTACTGGATGTCCAATACAAAACAAAGATACAGTAGTACAAATGTGCAGATATTTAGGAATATTAAATAAGCAGCTTTTTAAATCAATATAGGCAGTACAAAGCATTTTGAGTTACACTGTCTACATATGGCAAATCTTATAGCTAAATTTCAAAATACAAAGAAACAGCCAAGCTAGTGCAATTGGAAATTAAATAGCTAAGACTGTGACAGGAGAAAGAAAAAAAGAAAGAAAAAAAAAATAGTACAGGTGAAACATAAATGATCCAAATTATAAACTGGCAAGGACAGTCTGCATAATACTGAAAGTGTAGATGACTTTCATACTTATCTCCATTCATGGTCTTTCGTCAGATTGTTTTAACAATTGTACACAGATTGGAAAAAATGTTTCTGAAAGAAACCAACAACACAGCTCAAATGTAGAGAGAAAAATACAACAGCCACAAACTACTGTGTATATACATATTAAGGAAGCAGGCAGTGCCTGTGAACAAAATACCACCCGGTAGTTTGCCTGGCTCGGAGATTATCAGATGAAACTTGCTTGGTTTTCTAAGGAAGATGGGATCGCCAAGCAGCAATTCATTAGTCATTTCTCCTGGTAAAACACCTCCTTCGCTTTATTTGTTTAAAGATTCAAAGTGGATCCTTTAAGGGTGCAGGTGCTTTGAAATTTTAACAAAATTTCCAACCACAAGGCCTTTTTTGGGAACTCATTAAGACTAGATTTTTATAGTTCGGTATATGAAAATGTTGCAAGAAGTCTGTGTGTTAATACTGTTAATTAGAATTAAATAAAGTGGACAGGTGGAAGTAAGATGGAGAGCTGACAGTGCTCTGTCAGTTTGCAGAACGCCTCCTGTTGAGTTGTGAACACAGGATTTCCTCTCTTCTAGCCTCATAGGAGACTTTTTGTGAAGAGAAAGAGTAAGTGGAAGTGGGAAATGGGAAAGCCACTCCCCAGGATGGTAAGCTTCTCTGCAAGTAGATCCCCCTTTGAAATCAGATGGCCATGAGTCTTAAGTGTAGAACTGGTTAAGTTTTGGTTATGCAGTCTGGACAGAAAAGCAAGTCATGCACTGAACAGTCCCTGTTATAATAATGCTGCAGGTCATGCAACCACATCACTGCAAATAAAAGAATAAAGAAGAAAGTTAAAAAGCAGATAACATATTACTGTTGAAAAAAACCCAAACAAAACAGAGAACAGAACAGGTCTTTTTAAAAGCAGTTTAGTAAGACCACTTAAGAGTTGTGCAAATTCACAGGGAAAATACTTTTGCCAAGCAACTGTTTAAATTAACAGGAAGGTTACAGGCCAATAATTGGAGAAAGCAACAAAATACCCTTGGTCAATATCTAAATTTAGCTGTAATTAAACTTTACACACTTCTGAATAAAATTCTTCAGGGCACCATTCTTAACTAATAAAGCTATGGCACTTAAGTTTACACAGCAATGAGCAAGTCTCAGGCATTCCTGCTGTCTGTGAGTACAACTGTTAAAGCAAGATAAAGTGAAAGGTGCCCACCCAATTCTCCATGTGTTTACACACTAAAAGATAATCAGAGTCACGATGACTCTCTTGAGCTCTGAGCACCACTGAAGGCATTTAAATTTCATCAGAGCTCATCCTGTGGTGCTTGAGGCTCAGCATCACTGCCCCACTGCACTGGCAAGTTCTATCCCTTGCAGGCAAATTTGGTTTGAATTGCCAGAAAATTATAAGTGTTCTTGTTAAAGTAAGCTGAGTCAGAGTCACCAAGCAGTAAAGAGAGCACTCCACAATGCTACAGAAAGGAATCTAAGTTTGGAAGAGAATTGGAGACGTTGGCACAGTTCTCCATCCTCACTGATGCACCCTTTTTCTCGGCCAGTGTAACTGGAATGGAATGCTTTACTGACACAGCTACGGTGCTTCCACTTTGCCCAAGTAACACACATGTCCCTACACTGCACTGGCATAGCACTAAATGAGCATTTTTGTTTTCATATTGCAAAGAGTAAACTGGCTTCACCAGACTGAAATCAGAGCCTGTTTCCCCACTTCCTTCTCCCTTGTATTGCACTGGTCAAAAATGATTCTAAGAATTCTTCTTGTGATGGGACAATCCAGGTTAAATAGATAAAAAAGAGAATTTATGCTACAAATCCTGTAGCTTGTGTATCCCTCTTTTTTTCCTTCTCATTCATCCACCCAGAACACTAACCATAATTGAAAAACAAATAGAAACACAAAGACACATATCAAATGGAATAAAAAATTTAAAACATTCAACATATTCAAAGACCTTGAGGGTATGTTTTTTAAGCAATCATTGTCTTTTAAGCTTGCTTGGCACTGCTTGGTGCATAAAGTTACACAGTTCAGGATTAATATGAAGATCACTGTAGTTATTCAATAAAAATAAAAAGTTCAAGCTACATAAGCATGTACCTATTCTATTGTGTATAAATGAATATAATCTACTCCTTTAGTCTGACCTGGCTATTATTTAGCTCAAAGTTACTATTTAGTAGAACTTCAAGTGTCCTTCAAGTGTATGTTGCACATACACAGAAGTGACACTTCAGGCTTCTTTTTGAGTCAACAGTACTTTTGAGAGGTCTTGTAAACTCAGGACACTGTATTATCTTTCAAGGACATAAAAATTCATTTATTAGTGCCCTTTCCTGACTAGAAATTCTTACCATGTTCTAAAAATAGTTGTCTGTCAATTTCTCTTATTTTAAAGCCACTTGTTGAGGCAGCAACACATAGAAGAAAACAGAGATGCAAGATGTGAGGGTAAATTCACTGAGCATAACCTGTCACTGCATCTGCAGCATCTTTAGAAGGAGACAGTTTATATACAGACAATGTATCTAGGGAGGACTGACAAAGATAATACAAAGCAGGTTATAATTTTTTAAAATTGTGGCTTTATAATGTAATGCTTATAATTATTCCAAGACTTTATTGATACTGCTAAACAAAAGCTTTAAAATCTCTCCCAAAACCTCTGATGCCTCCAGGAAATAAGTTTACTCTCCAGCTTACTAACCTTTTGTGGCTGTGAACAATAACCTCTGCTTTACAATGTTTTAAATTATATAACTGATGTTATATTCAAATCCAAATCAAAAGTCTGATGGTCTCATTACAACTATTTTATAACTCCATAAATACTACGCCACTGGGGATTTTCTCTTAAAATTTCATTCACTTTCATGATCAGCCTAACAATATCTAACAGCAACAACTGGACTTTATGGAAGAGCAAAGAGCAACTCTTTGCTCTTCAAGTTAGGTACAATCATTAGGGATTCAATTTCCATTTCCAGAACTACTCTATACCTGTGCAAATACTTGCTTTTGCAGTATTTCAGATTCGTGCCATGCTACAGCAGTTAGCAGCTCTTCAAAGTGCTGACAAATGTCTGCTTTTTTGACAATTAAAACAACCATGTTCCTCCTTCTAAAATCACCTCATCTGATTGCAAAGGACCTCTCTAATGCAAAGCAATGAATAAAGTCAGCACCAGAAAGAAAAGGCTGCCCAACTGACCTGTATTTCCCTCTACTAACAGTATTTTTACTGTTGTATGGATCAGACTCTGAGATCCATGGCAGCAAGATAGCCACAAGACATCTTTATCTGACAAATGGAATCTGTTTCCAGTCTGGAAATTACTGAAAATATGACTGACCATATGCAAAGGGGACTGAAGGATATGCAGTTTTCCAAACAACTTTACATGTGCAGCAAACAGCAGCAGAGCAAACCCCTGATTTACCACCAGAGCCAACTAATGCAGAAATATACTTCAGGATAGTCCTGTACTAACTTGGCAAGGCCTACAGGTGAAGGTAGAATCTGCACCACAGTGAAGCTGATAGCAACACCATCCTGCAGCAGATGAGAACTTCAATTACTGCAGTCAGCACAAGTTCCTACTGATCCACGGACTACAATCTGACACCAGGACAATTTGTCTGGGAAGCTGTCTTGGCTACTCTGTCAGGTGCTGTTTCAATGCCCCAGGGGACGGTATGATTTGTCAAGTTTCCTAGAGCCCTCCAATCAACATTCATTCATTGCCTAATTCAATGAGCTGATGCATTTTAAAAATTAACTTTACATCCCAAGAACTTAATGAATACACAAAAATATGATCAAAGAAAAAACAGGTTTGAGGATGAAGCTAGCTAAGACTTCAGCTCCTCCAAATGGTACAGTGGAGATGAGAGCAGAGTCAAAATTTACAGGGTTTCACTATACCAGATACAAGAAGTCTGAGGTTGCGGTGGCTGGTAATTACAGCTTTTGCCTTATACATGAGTAAAATCTCTAACAGTTACTCAATTAAAAATAAAATGTAATTAAAAAGATAAAAACCTAGCTGAATAAGCTCAGGTTCTTCATCTGTTTTTAAATGAAAACCAAAATGCAAAATGGTGAAAGAATGCTCTTCTGATTTTTGTACTGACTAGTTACTTGCATCTGCCTCCCCATTTTCAAACCAAAGAAATCACACCTTATTTTTAGTTATAGCCTGCAGGATCACTGACAAACTTCTGCTACTTTTCTGGACTTACACAGGGAAGAAAGACCACAGGAGTAAGGCAATCCAATCAGCCATGCCAGGATAGGTTCTTGATTCCTTAAGAGTGACAAACCGTACGCATGGCTAGGATCCTACTGAGAATATGACATTTGCTCCAAAAAATCTCATCACTTGGCATTATATCCTGATAAATCCTTTTATCTATTTATTTATGCAATGCCAGGTGAGGAAAATGCCTGCTTAATTTGGTTAGGAGATATTGAAGCTTATCAATACAATCTTACTGTAAAATATAGAATCCACATTCTACCTAAAACACATGTGCAAAAACCCATTAGAAGTCAGTATTGCATAGCTGACTGAGTGCAAAAATACGTCCCTCATCAATCCTTGCAAAAAGCCATTATGTTGGGCAAGAATAAAAAAATCTCTATACAATAAGTAGAAGTGAAATATTGTTTTACTTCATAAGGAAAAGGAAAGTTAGCCACATTCAGGATAGTCTTCCTCCAAATCACTAACAAGAAGAAAATCAAGTGATGACATTAAAATATCTTACAACTACCAAATCTACAGAAAATGTCAACACATCAGGACAATTAATCCCATGCAAAATCATGAAGCTGTTAAGTGTACAGTCTCGCATACTACAGAAGACAGGAAAAGCAAAAGCTAGTTGCACATGTCTAAATACCAAGGATTTTAAAATTGCCAAAAAGCTTTAAAATTTTCTCAACAGCTTACACATACCACTTACTATTTGAGATAATAATAAAACTGTAATTGGAATATTCAGTGTTAATTTTTTAAACACACATATAAAAATGTCAGTGCTCCTTACAAAACAGAGAGCCACAAAAAACTTGCAGAAGCATTACTGCTAACACAACGACATTTGAACAGGACAAGACTGCCATTGGATTATTTCCAAACAGAATGAAAGGCATTTTGTAACCATTATATATCATTCTGCAATACACAAAGTCGTATATTCCAGACATTTATTTACCTTTGCACTGTGGATGGAACACACAATTTAAATTAGATTACTTCACTTTCACTTAGAAAATACATATTATGATCCAAGTGGTTATGTGCTGCTATCAAGAAAACAGGGAACTTGAATTTCTTTTTTCTGTAATGTCTGATCAGTTACACTAAAAAGTCAACTCTCCACAGAAGTACATTAACTGGTCTGCACATGTGAACACATCCTTTTAGGTCAGAAACAAAGTTTCAGCTCTAAACAATGAAAATATTTATCCATTTATCTGTTATCTTTTATTTGGATTAATTAAAATCTGCCAGAGAGATTATTCTGGCAGATCCTCAGCACAGAGCCCAGAAAAATACTCTAATGAACTCTTCAGCTGTTTTATCTCTGACCTGGAGAACCTTTTCTCTTTAAGCTCAGTTGTAGGGTTTTTTTCTGTACTATATCAGGACAGGATATAGCACTGGCTTAGTAAACCACTACAATTTTGATGTAAATAGTCTTTCTTGCCTCAGGGGAAGGAAGTATCCCTAAAAACTTCTCAGAACTGTCTAATGTATTGAGAGAATTCTGTTCCATAGGTTGGGGCTTTTGCTTACATTCTTTTGTTACTCAAGGTAAGACAAATAGAACATATACTGGTAAATCCCCTATATATGTGTTTATTCCCTGGAGTCACAGTCTGAGCTCCTTCTTTTTCTTAATATACACTGCTTACAAAGATACATCACAAGCAAGCAAAATAATGGAAGTGAAGCCTTTGAATAAAGAAGCTGTTCTTGTGAAAGACAAGATTCAGTGATGTTCACTGCTCGCATTCATCCACACACAAAGATAAAGAATGGATGCATGCAGCAAATTAAAGAAGTAAAGCACTGAAGAATAAAGAATTGAACTCCTCTTAATTACTAATAGAAGACATAACAAATGACTTACTAGAACTAGACAGCAACCGAGTATGCTTCTGTATGAGTGCAGTAGATTTTTAGGTTTTTATATTCAACACGAATTCTGGGAAATACCAGAATTTCTGCAAGTTTGTAAATTCTCAAAAACGAAATGATTGTTCACTTGCATAACAATTACTATGAGCAACAGTAAAGCTCAGATTCAATATGAGTTTTGTGTTGCTCTTTGATGCTATATAATGCTGCTATCTATTTTTGAAGAGAACTACAGAAAACACTTCAGTATCTTATCTTCAAGGGAAAAGGAAAGACAGAATCACAAAGAAGAAAAGAAAAGCCAACAACCACCAAGAAGCAAAAGAAGCTATGAGAGACCAGAAAGCATAAGACAAGGCTTCCAACCAGCATCTGTTCATCTCCTAACTCTCAGGGGCATTAGCCTGTCATCAAAACTTTGGAGACAAAACAGTAAAACAAATATTAACATAATAAAAGCAATTACTTTTATTCTACTGTGCTGATTGTGTTCAAGTCCTTTTAGACCTACACCTAATTAACAGCAATTAAGTAATTAAATCACTAGACAAAATTAAGAGATAAAACTTCCCACTACAGTTCCATCCCTTTCTTTCACAAATACCCCTCGGCAGCTTAGTATCAGAAAAAGTTGGCTAGATTAAAATTTAAAAAAAACCGTAGCTTTAGGTATTCTTAAGTTCTTGCTCTGGGTGATATAAAATGTTGTAATCTCAGATGAACATCTAATTCCCTCAGAGAAGTGGTCTTGCTCCTGTTCATATATAGCATGTGGCAAAGAGTTCTTCAAGTTATTAAAATTGATTGCACAATGAGATCAGAAGAAGATACCCCACATAAACTGTAATTGTCTAGATAATTACAGACAACATTTTGTATACAGAGCATTTTGTATCTCAATAAGAGACAGCAGATTGAGTATATCACCTCACTGAGCTACAGAAATTATCCACAACTTTCTTTGCATTGTTAACCTTCTACACACAAGAAACTTGCAATGTGTCATCTAAGTTTTGTAAGCACAGCCCATACCAGTCATACACTGTGTAAGTACAGAAAATCGTCAGAAAACCATTTTTTCCCAAATGTGAGGAATAAAAGACAAAACTGTATGTAGAATTCAGCATCTGTTTTCTAGGGGGGCAGGGGCCTAACTGGAACTGAAAATATTTTTCAGACACATACTGAATGCATTTCTCAGCCCAGACTAAAACAAATGATTCACTTGAGGATAAAACAGTACCTAAAAATGTCAATCACTTGTTTATTACCCTTTAATCTAGGTGTGCTTGTTTTAATTATCCATTGTTCATTCTACCCAAGTTTTGAATTAAAACAGACATTCAGATGCTTGATAAAGGCTAGTATCTTTTCTCTAAGGGGACTGATGCAAAAATAAATGTCTCCACTTACAAGTGCATTAAAATCAGATGAAAGAATAAATTTATAAACCAACTGCACGTGCAATAGAGTCCAAATAGTCTCTAAATAAAAACCTAAATTTAAAATCAGTCTCCAAACTTAAAAGTGAATCACAACAAGTTGTATGAATATGAAACTTCCAGCCAACACTCAGGCTCTCTATGTCTGTATGTGTCCATCAATTCTTTGACAAAAATGATAGGGAATGCATAGAACTGATCAGGGACAAAAGCACAACTTTGTAGGAACAGAACCTAAATAGGAGGAGCCTCCATCCACTGATCAACATGAAGGCGCTACAACAATTAATCAGCTGTACACTAAAAAAGCAGTACAACAAATCACAGCCAGTTTCCAACAAAGTCAGCAATAAACTCACCTGAAGGCACTGGTACCATTAGTAAGGCAACTGATACAATTATACCCTGAATCAATATATTAAAAGCAAGTCTTTTAGTGGGGGATGATAACTGGAATACATTAACAATATTAATTGGGGCCTTGATCAATTACATATTGTTCATCCATAATAATAAAATTTTAAAACAAATGTCCTTTTTAAATGGATGATAGAGTAGCAGATTAGCACATGCTAAATACTTCTCCACCTATGTAGAATATGTATTTAAGCATACACTTGACAAAGAAGAATGGAATAAACCATTTGAAAATATTAATCTTTACCAGCAAGAGGTAACACCAGTTGATAAAGAAAAGCCTGGAAAAAGATCATCCTGCTTCCCTAAATCCCAAGAATAAGAGTAAACTTTGTACTTAGGAGATTAAAAATCACCCCAAATCTTTCTTTTTTGCATTGGTGAGTTTTTTAGTATGAAATATATTTCACGATAATATTATAATCCAACTTTGCATTTCTGTAATGAGATTTCAGCACTTTTCTGAAGCAACAGGATAGGAGTTGAAATAAAAAGCTAATTCCCTTTGAACAAAAGCAGTCTCAAAAAGCGTAACAACCCTTACAGGCACAGAAGTAGCAACTGTGATAAGAAATCTACATTGTTATATGGTCCACATGAGGTTTTTTGTAGGAGACCAGGCTTCATACAAATAAGACTGTTATTATACAGCACTCCTCTAGATGTTTCCAAAATTTTGGCACATTCAGAAAATGCAGAGAGAAATTAACTCTAAAAAAATAAGAGCAAAGGGCATTACAGAGCAATGAGAAAGCATAATAAAACCCTTTCCTGAACTGTTAAATAATAGCAGTAACAAGGGAGAAAGAGAAAGGATGCTGGTTTATTTTCCTTGAATGTTGTCACTTGCAATAGAAGTGGCCTGGATCACAGGGCAGTTTTCTTTCTAAGGGCAAGGCTTCTCTACCTTGCTGTTGCTGGCTGGACATGACCAGGATAAGATCTCCTTGTGCTTGTCGCTTGCCTTTGTCTAGCCAGGAAGGACTGTCCTGAGCCTGTACTAGCCAGTCTGTCTTCTGCTGCTTTTTTATGCAGAGTCATCCCCTATGGACAAAGAGAAATTCTCAGTGAATACCAATAAAAAACACCGAACATCTTTATTAATTTACATGTTGTTCATTATTTCTGTCTTCACACTGACTAAACAATTTTGAATTCCATACACAAAGCATCATACTTTCAAGGACAAAAGTAAGATATTCTTCCTAACACTTTGTATGGAAATCTTCCCCTTCCCTGCAGTCATTCTCTAGGTTTAGAGTAACCACCTAAGAACTCAATACATGCTTCTCATGGCAGTTGGATAATTCTTTTCAAAAGGGCTCCCCCCAGTTCCTAGCTCCTTTCAGCATGTTGACCTAAAAAAGTACTTTTATTCTGAAAAATGTTAAGGTATTGTCATCACATGTGGAAACACCAGTTCATATATCAGAATCATGTCTTGGAACACAGTATGTTCTCATCAGGCAAAAACGCAATAAGGAAATTAAGGACGCTTTGGTGGGTTGTGCCCTTGTGTAAAAAAGCAGAGGCTAATTAAGAATGATACAGACAAAGCTAGTAGTGACCATCTTCATGTTCATGATAGGTCACTGAACTGTGGGTCTTACCTCAGGCTTGTCTTCTACTTGTTAGTGGGACTAATGTCATAAAATGGGCCAAGGACACTTGTCACTTGAAAATACCTTCAATATGTAAACAGTTCAAACAGTCTGCTTGAGTTTAGACTTGCTATTCATGAACACAAGAAGGATGTAGAACAGCAAGAAGAAAACTCTTCCAAAGGAATACAGAGAGGAGGAAATTTGAATTCTATGGTGGAGCAGAATGAAACACTAAAGTTAGAGATGTCCAGAGCAGATGTCAAGTTACAGATGAAGAGCAGTTTCAATGCAACCAGTCTGCCAAAGGGAAGTCTTGAAAACATCTGATGTGGGTGACAACTCCCCTGGCACACAGGCCCAGCAAAAGCTGTACGGCTGCACAGACCCCATCTTCTATCCAAATTTATTCTTTGAAAAATTTAAGTGAGGGTCTTGCCGATGCCCTTACTCTTTGTATGGGGCTAAACTTGTACCCAACTTAAAAGGATCATTTCTCAGAGCACTTCAACTGAATTGCAAGTAAGGTGAATTGCTTTGATTGTGCCCTTCATTAGAAACAACAGGAAGACTGAAGAGTGGTGAATCAAAGTAAATTTGAGCACTGTAATTGTTTAAGTGAAGGGCTGGGATTACAAACTAGTTATCTGAACCACTTCTGATTTTAAAACTTGAAAATTACAAACTTCTTTCTTTATTTTCCACAAGGTTATTATAGGAAAACACTCTAACATAGAGATAACCTAAGATCACTAAAAAGTATTTGCTTCTGTGTTTGTGTGCTGGAAAATGCTTTTCAAACAAAAATACTGTAAATGAAGAATGCTGTTATAAACATGCCAGAAACAGTATTAACAGCTTCCTTTTTTTTTCTTTTGAATTAAAAGGTTTGTGAGATTCTTACCATGTTGTACCAGGCACTAACGATAAATTTCTCCTCCATTTCTCTTTGACTTTTTGTTTTCTCATATTCTTTCTATAAAACAAAAAATCCATATATTTAAAGCCAAAGTATAATAGAAGTATTTGTCTCCAACTAAAAAACAAAGAGTTTTTACCACAAAACACAAGGATTACTACCTCCAGGGAATGAAACATTCTGTCCCGCTCCTGCAACTGATTTTTCAGTGCCTGAATCTCAGGAGCAGCACCCTGGTTCTGTTTAGGATCTAATGTGCGGATGACCTGTAAGACAAAACCAGTTTGTTTTTTATTAATTCCTGCAAAAGCAATCTTGTTAAGGAATTAAAACCTTTGAAGTCAGGTTAAGAAATATTAAAAAAAAAAGTAACTTAAAATATGTCTGCCTCTCTCATCAGCCGTGACAGAGCATCTGAACAGGGGCCCTTTTATACAGAATTGGGAAAAAAAAACTACTGACAAGAAAACGTGATACCTAAAAGGTTCAGTATCCTAGACTCACACTTGTAGCTCCTAACTCAGGCTACATTACCTTGGGGCCATGGTGACACAACTTCTGTAAGTTTTCTCTCTTTATAGTTATGATTTTCCTGTCTGTCAATTTCTCCTGCTTGAGGAAGGACTGCTTCTATCCTTCTGGATACTTGCTATGATTCACCTACCTGGGGCATCAGATGCTGTAACTTCTAGGTAGCGCTGTTAAGCCAAGAAACACTCTCTGGCACATGCATAATTGTTATGGTACTAAAAAGATGAAGGGATACCCGGTACACTTGTATGTGTCATCCAAGAGTACTAGCAAACAGAGCTAAACCAAGAAGAAATCCAGCAAAACACCTGAATTATTAAGCCTTTAATAGAAAATGGCTTGAAACTCTTTAACAACCTCTGGCTACACAGAAATAGACTTCTCATCTTTTATCTTTCTACCTATTTCAGAGTTGTGTCCAGATGCTGAAATAAAACAATATTCTCAATACTTAAGTATTAGTCACCTTCTTGACAGATACATATATTAAGCAATAAAGGCAAAAGAGAATGCTGAACATCATCAGAGAAATCTAACAATTATTGAAGGTGATCCAGTCAAAAAGATAACTTTACTGCAAAAAAGCATCAATAAGAGTCTCAAAAATGGGGTAAGCTTCTGCAAAATTAATCCACATTAAATACTGAAACATTAAGATGATAATCAATGGAGCTTCCTTCTCTTTAACTTCTTAGTACAGATACCTCCTTCATTTTTATTCCCACAGCATGGACACGTAACACAGTCTCTGTCAGACAGGGATAATTAACGTGGAATATATCTACTTACACTTTTGGCCTTTTCCAAATACTTTTTGTATCGTTCTTCCATTTGCTTCATTTCCTCCTCCTTTTTCCGTAGAGCTTCTTGTAATTCCTCAATTTTAAGTGCTTTATGTCAGAAGACACACACATTGGAAAATAACATCATTACACATGAATATTTTCATGTTTTACAGCAGAGACTTAAGACACAGCTAAAATATATTTCAGTCAAAAAAAGCTGGCCTAAGAAACCTGATGTGGCAGATATCACAGATTTAATTACTGTACAGCTTAGAAATACATTAAAAATATATACTCCTATAAAATCTCATGAAATGGATTATCTGGGACATAATCTTGCTTTTTCAAATTAAGACAAATAAAGATAAATAAAATCATAAAGCAGTAATGTCACTAAACACATCTAGAAAATGGGTTTACTAATGACTTACAGCTACTATAATATCTTGGCATGTAATACAGGCAAATTAATTTTTCCTATTTTATGTAAGAGGAATAATTTCTAAGAGGCACAACTCCTGCTTAAATCTACTAAACTGTAACATGAATATGCTAAATTTAATTTCTCCCTCACATTTTCTTAAGCAGCAATCAAGATCAGTAGGACAATTTAATTGCACAGATTTTTCCTGTGTTGGTGTAAGAATACATCAAGCTGCTATTACTTCTTCTACACAACTTCTCAGATCTCAGAAAACAAAATTATATTTTTTCCTCCATCTCACTATGAATAAAATAATTTTACCACAAACCAGAAAAGCTGCCATCGGTTACAATCTTTTGCCTTGTGCTAGAATAACTAGTATTTTGAAAAATCCAGACTATCTCCCTCATAACTCCTCTGGAAAAAACATAGCAATAACATGCCAAAAATTAGCTAGATGCTGGGTTCTGCATACCCTCTGAGCAATATGATACATATCTTATATTCTCTTTCACCAGTAACAAAAGTTTGCTCAAATTATAACACATTTTTAAAAACACATTGAGGGAATATACATTGGAAGTAAAAATGAGTCAAGTGACAACAGCAAGGATCTTCTAAATTAGGGTCTTAGGAGACATGACAGTTCTGGACAGCTGAGGTTCAATGGCAGGTACTGCAATGAGCTGGTATTTCTCTGGCCAATGTCATTGGGGTTTGAGACTAGATGATCTTTAAGGTTCATTCTAACCTCTTAGCATTCTATGATTTCTTACTGTAGGTTTCTAAAATTTGATTCCCATGTACTTCAAGTGTTAAAAGCAAATTTTTGGTTACCCTAGTTTCCAGAGAAATTAATTACATACACGTCACTCCATTAAAAATGTACATTTTGCTTACCTGACACCTGTTTTAGGTATTACAACTAAAGACGTTGCACATAAAATAATTTACAAAGAAAAGAAATGGACTGCACAGGTAACTCACAACTGTTGTTGCATCTTGGTTCCAAATCTTCAATAATAGCTCGTTTCTTCTGTAGCTCATTGTTAGCTTCATGGAGCTTCTCACTGTTAGAAACCACAGAAGCACATACTGTTTCCCCAGTAGTATTACTGTGCTTGACATGAGCACTAAGCAGTACAGAAAATCCTCAGAGAGAGAGTGTTTCTAAGGGCATGATTGATTGTTTTTTTTCCTCTGGAGCATGAGGACAAGTGAGAGTATCACTGCAGAAATATTTGTTAGATAAGATGAAAAACATCATTCTGTATGGAGAACTGCAACAACAAACAGTTCCTTAGTCAGTAACTGTACTAAATTTAGAACTTAAGAGTTAATTGTACAATGAGGAACTAAAATGAATACTCATAACTGATACTACATTGAGGAAAGAATGGCTAAACCCAAAGGCAACAGAAACTTCTTTTTGCAAGACAGTCAAAAAACAAATACTCTTTTAGGGAAGTAAAAGATGTGCAAAAATAGCACAATAAAATGATAGCACTTCCTAAAGTATTACCTTCTATAATCCATAATCTATAAGCCATAATGTATATCAAACAGCAAACAATTTTGTTCATACTAACATGCTTTCCTCAGAAAAAAAAGTACTCAGCCCTCTTGAGGAAAGATTTGCATAATGTTAGGCAAAGTTTTCTACCCAACACAAAATGATGGTTCCCTCATCGTTATTTTCACAATGGCCTTCTCCGGAAAAACAAAAGAATCTGAACAGCAGATTCCCAAACATTCCTGTGTTATCTAATCTCTCTTAGTTGTATATTTTCCAGATCCATGATTAATGACTGTCTGCCTTCCTCACTATATGGAAAAACAGATAATTTCAAACTGCAAACAAAATAGGCAAGCAAAAATACTTACAGATGTTCTTCAAGTTTCTTTTTCAGAAGAACTGACTAAAATAGAAAGTTAAACGTTTTATTTTAATGTATTGTGAAGCTTTAACATATTTAAAAATTATTTTAAAACATGCAATTTTGACATTCTAACCAAAATCCAACTTTTTTACTTCAATTTTACATCACAACTGTAAAGCCTCTGTGGCAGCAACCTTTATCTTCACAGCTGTGTGACTTTAGTAAAATTAGAACCCTTTAGAACTTCACAAATATTTTCCCAGGAATTAGATCAATAAAAGCAAGATCCATAAATGACAGAATTCTAAGGCAGTTGTTTTAATTTGTTCAGTACTTTGTATTGGAGAGCGCAGCAAAATTTGCAAGAAGAGCTGTCCTACCAATATTGCATTTCAACTTGCATGAAGACATGTAGCAAATTAGTTTAAGTAAATTCCCATCCCCACAGAAACTAGGAGGAGTAGCATATTTCTAACTGCAGTGTAGCAAAAAAGTCACCTTTTCTGTGTTTCTTTATTGATTACAGATACATAAAAATCACCGCACAACTTACAGTGTTCCACTTTCTGGTAAAATCACATTTAAATAAGCTCTTTGAATAAAAACTTTGAAGCAATTTTTAAATTTTAAACTCACTTCATACACAGTGAGTATCTTTTAAAAGGAAAAAACCCAAATCCAATAAATGTCTATGAACTGAAAGTAGTGTTAAGTAAATAGAAAGCCATACTCACAATAGCCTTGAGCAGAAGCCCATGCCAAGAAACAGAGATGACATTAGTATAAAGCAAAACAGCAGCCAACAGAAGAAACTATTTAGAAAGTCATGAACAGAAAAAGTTAAAGCTATGTATTTTTCACGCATGTGCAATTTCTTCCTCTGTTCTCATGAGCAATTTCATCTTGTAACATTTTCTAAAACATGTCACTAAACCCAAAAATATTAAGATAATAAAGAAGCACATTTACAAATCATTGTGTTTAAATCAGAATTCCAAAGGAAAGCAACTGCTACTTTGGAAAGTAATTTTAAACCAAAAATCATACAACTAACAAAACCAAGGAAAATAGCCATCCTGTTGGGCTACAACCAGAATTAAGAGATGCAGGTGTTTTTTTGGTGTGATGCTGAATCGTGTTATTGCCAAACTGACTGAATACAAAGCAAATGTAAAATATTTAACTGTGCAACTGCCTTTTTAGCTTGTATTTATATAGTATTAACTACAGGGGAAGGTTAGCATGTGACTGATGGTCCACAGTACCATCAAAATGTAAGATAAAATCATCAACAAAATTACTTCATTGTTTTTTCTCCAATGTTATCTCAAGAAAGATTTAGTCACCTTGCTAACAGAAAAAAATTACTGTGTGCACTCAAAAAGCTTTTTCAGTTTGGTTATGCTTCAAAATACTGTCTTTGACCACATTCCTGGGGCGTGTTTTTTCATTATTACAAAAGAGATTTTCTTATTGCATCACAAGAAAGGTGGGGAGCCATAAAAACAAGTCAAGACGGCTCTACTGACTTCGCAGTCAGAAATTGGCAGCAGCTAAGGATCTGCAGGTTTTGACCATCTGGCTTTTTTCTTTCCCTCTGAACAACTGCAGCAACACCACCTTTTCTGTAATAAAATGTATTTGTATGCATCTTTATCAGTCACAAATCATCTGAACTGTCTCCATCACTTATAGCAAATCATTTAGGGGACTACCATCTGGCTGGGACAAGAAAGGGAAAAAGTTGGAAGCAGTGCCCATTTCCCCAAGGTAACAAAATCAGAATTACCTCAGCTTTTGTTTTTGCATCCTTATATTGCACTTGGGTTTATCTTGAAACAGACACAACTACTAGTCAACACTGATTCCACTGGTGTATTATTTACCTAGTACCTGTACTATCAAGGGAGTAACCCCTCTCCCAGCTAGACAGATCATGTTTTCACAAGCAAGAAACTAATTGTGATAAACAGCCCAAACAATTAATAGAAGCAGAAATTAGTTTACCCACATTAATTCACCCAAGACACATGATTAGGAAAGAGACTAAAATACTCAATGTGCCATTCTAGGCACCCAAAGATCCTGTATATAGCTGGCAGATAAATTCAAACAGATCACTCTAAAAATGGGCAAGCATTACTTCTGGGATTTTTGCAGTATCAGTAAGCTTTAAAGACTCATACAAATCTAAAATGTAATTGCTGTAATTGTTCTCTTGCACGAAGATGAGTCCCCTAAACACTACAGAAATAGAAAGTTTTTTGCTTGAAGTTCCTTTCATCCTTAAACAAGTCAAAAGAACAAGTCTGTCCCCCTTTTCAGGGCAAAATTCGGTTTCATTTTAGATGCTAAGGTTAGGGGCAGATGGCTAGGTTCTGGCCTAAGGTTAAGCTAACTTAGTTGGGTGTGGGAAACCATACGTCATCACTTCAGAAGACTGCTGGATGAGACTGGTAACACTGTGGGGTGATGAAAGTCATAAAACAGCACCATGATGGATGGTCAGATTCCAGGGATGCTGAGAGTAATTACAGAATGGTTTGGGTTGGAAAGGACTTTCAAAGATCACATAGTCCAACTCCCTGCAACAAGCAGGGACACCTTCAACTACATCAGGTTGCTCAGAGCCCTGTCCAACCCATTCTTGAATATTCCATAGACAAGGCATCCACAACTTCCCGGGCAACTTGTTCCAGTGCCTCACCAAATTAAAAAGTGGCCGAACTTCATGGGTAACTGAAGAGGTAACAGATTTCTGGGGACCTTCTAGGGAGATGTTGGATCAGTAACAGCATGTAAGGCCAAGACTTCATATATATATTACATTATGAAAAACATTAGGTGTGGGATGGATTTAACAAGTGAAGCAGAAGTAACCAAAGGCCGAGTGTTTATATAAGATGGGATTAGGGCAGAGAACAGGAGAAAAAGGATGACAAAAGACAGTGATAAGACATGCAAATGATGTAGCTGAAGCTGTTCAGGTAACCACTGAGTAGACCTACATGACTACTGCATTCTGGAGGGAAATAAATCAAACCTATTCTGAGCACACTAGACATATCTGAGTTGATTTTGTAGTCTGAAAGATGTGGGTAAGGAGCCTTTGCCTGGCTAGCAAGGTAACACAAGGGATGGACTAATCATGCATCCCGACAGAATGCGTCAGTGCCCGTTACAGGCCCAACTGCACAGCTGCCTTCCATTGCACCTCAGTAAAAAATCAAAACTGCTTGTCCTTGTGGACCTTGGCACACAGCATGTAACGCTGCAAGGACACTTGCCTACTGGCTTAGGACACTGTATCTTTTTGGGCATGTCTAAAAATAACTTCAGCTTTAAAACCAAACAAAACTTAGAAGAAAAAAGGTCAAAACAAACAAACAAACAACAAAAAGCAAACCTGAGCTCTCACCATACATTCCTGGATTGAATTAAAATGAAGTGTCAATTTTCTGGATTGAGCACATTTACAATATAAGTACAAAAAACCACAAATTTCTGTGCATTGTTGCAGAAAAATAGCAAAACACAGAAGAAATGAACTAAAAATTATGTACTGGTGAACTGTATGCTGTGTCTTTCCTATTGCTTTTTCATATGTTTCTGAAGAATAACTCTTCTTTTGTATGGCTATCCTACAGACGACTCAGGTAGTCTCAGCATAACTTCAATCTACTTGAGCAGCTGGGTTTAACTTATGAGGTTTGCTCTGCTTTACAAGGGAGATTGCATGAGAAGACCACAATGTCAGAGATTCTTGCATCCTCAACACTTTCCTGAGTCTACAGTCACCCTTCAGCTTCCTTAAGAGTAAATAAAATCCTACAGATCTAACTCAGCAAAACAGGCCATGGGATCAGTGCCCATAAATTACCACTGCTATGGTCAGACCAACACAGAAGACATGAGTGCAGACACACCCTAAATTACTGCCCCAACCAGAGCCTCAAAATGGACACAACTGCAGTAAATAAAGCTAAACACAATTTGACAGGGATCATTTACAATACTCAGTACCTGAGAAAAGTTATTTTATATTCTTGTTCACCCTGAAAATATTTTGTCAATAATCAAGACAACAAAGAACATCTCAGAATAGACCTATTTTAACGTGCATCCTAAAACACATTCTAAGTTACTCCACAAAATAATCTTGTTGAAAATCAACTGGGTGTTTAACATTCATATAGTTTATTCTGAAAATTAAAAGGGTAAACTAAATTTAACACAATCTTAAATGAACATAAGCATCTAATAAAAAACTTTCACTATTTTATATAAATTAGTTAAAACAAACCCACAAAAACAGAAAGCAGCACATTACAGTTTGTTGCCAATTAGCAACATGATACACTGAGATTGTGAGCATATTATGCATGTACAGTCCAACAAATCGCTGCTTTCAAGAAAGTTCTAGAGCTTCTTTTTTGAAATACAGGAGATAATAAACAATTTTTGAGTGGAAGACTGAAAGTTGTTTTCCACACTAATTCAGTTACAGTGTGTCTTACATTTAAAATAAACTCTGTATACAGAAACAGAAAATGCTGCATTGTGTTGAGGGCCTAATTATTTGACTTTTTTTTTTAGCTTTGGTGTAACTGGCATTTTTCATTCTGAAATACACTTACATGAAGAATCACAGACCTTCCAGTGACTGGAAAGGCCTTAACTTTCATTAAGAAAACTAAACCCAAAACAACTTCAGATGCTTTATTCACAGAGAATCAACATTTCCTCAATTCCCTGCAAAGCTCCCTATCCTAAGTAAATAATTTTAATGCTGAGTTTTCTATTGCAACAGACACAATTAAATAAAACATGTGTGACACCTTCTCTACATAGGATGGTTTTCTATGGCTATCTATAGGTTATCTATAGATGGTTATCTACAGGATGTCTTACATCCTAGTTAGAGAAGCACATTTATTGGTAAGACCATACAAGTAAATACACAAAACTATTAGAAATCTCAGTTTGTATAATTCTTTTACTTTTTTTTTTTTTTACAAAAGACTGAAAGTTTCAAAAATGGTAACTACTCGAATGTAAGTTTGAAGTACATTTCTACTTACATCTTCAGCTTTTGAACCTTGATCCTGCAAAGATTTTTGTAGTTCTTCAACCTGGGACTGTACTTCCAGAAGTCTCTGATTTACCAATCTAGGAAAGAGAAAATATTTGTTTTTCACAAAAAAAACAACTGCAAAAGGAAGTCTCAGATTTTTAGTGTCCAGTGTTTTCAGATAATCTACAAAAAACAATGCAATACTGTAAATTACTCACAAAAAAAAAGATAGCAGTAGTTAGATCTTACAGCAGTTCCAGAGACTATAACATCCAGATGTTCATCCAGAACATTCCCATATTCCTTAAGAACAACATAAATGCATGCAGAAATCAGCTCTATATACATGAAAGACTGACTTCTACCAGTCAGTTTTACTGTGTGAGAGCCACTAGCTTATGCTTTTACACCACTACAGAACCCTATAAACCTGCAGGTTGGAAGGGATGTCCACAAGTTGCCTAGATCCAACCTCCTCCTTAAAGCAGGTGCATTTACAGAAGATTGCTGGGAACCATAACCAGTACCATGTTTGAACACTTGTAAGGACAGAGGTCTAACAGTCTCTCTGGGCTTCTCTTCTAGAGCTTGGACCCATATTCCCTATTTTGTCTCCTCCCTCTTGTCCTTCCACTACTAATCTCTTGAGAACAGCCCAAATCTGTCTTCTTTCTACCTTCCCATCAGGCAGATGCAGTTCACAGTGCACTCTCCTCTATGCCACCTTTCCTTTGGCCTGGACAAACCCAGTTCTCAAGTTTTATCCCACCTATCACACACTGCAGTATTGCTCAGTTCAGCAGTATTCTGCTGCACTTCTACACATCCACATCCCTCTGGTACAGGGGAATTGAAAATTATATGCTCTGTCCAGATGTGATATCATAAGTACTGGTGAGAGGTGAATAATCATTTTCCCAGACTGACTGCCTGCACCTGACTGTGAGGGCAGTCCAGACCACAGTAAACTGCAAGGTCCCCACATAACACATCCTCCTTTGCCACCCACTAGGACTCCAGGGCTTTTGCAGCAGAGCTGCTCCATAGCCAGGGACACAGGTCCCATCAGTTCATTTCTCTGGACTGTTGAGTTCCTTTGAATAACAGCCTTTCAATCCTTTCAGGACATACTGAAGTGCTACCATTCTCAAACTTGCTAAGAGTGTAGCCCCTCTCATCAGTGAAGTTAATAAAAGTGATGAACAGCGCTGATGACTGAGGAACTGGTTGCCAGTTGGGTTTCATTTCACTGACAATACTACTTTAGGCACAGCTGTCTGATCATTGTCCGATTCATTTTTTTTGCTCACTTTATTGTCCACTTACTTAGTTTATATCTAGCCATTCTGAATATAAGGATACCATGCGACACTTTATCAAAGGCTTTCCTAAAGATAAGAACCGTCCTCTGTTTCACCCTTCTTCACATGTGCTATCATCTCATTGTCAAGACAACTGGATTAGTTAGACATGATTTGCTCTGAATAAATTCATGCTGACATTTGCCAATTACTTTCCCATCCCTCATGTAGCTGGAAATAGATTCCAGATGGACTTGCTTTGTGAAAATTCTGGAAAGCAAGCTGTGGCTGACCAATCTCTGTAGTTGCTCATGCTCTTTTTCTTGCCTTTCTTGAAGGTGAGTGCAGTATTTACCTTTTTTCAGGCTTCAGGCACCTCCCCCAACTGAAGGGGAAGACAGGGGAAGATTAGATAAAGAACAGATTCGAAGCTTAGATAGAAAGCAGCCTCACATCACTATCAGGCAAATACTGTGGCACACTCTGATGCACTCTCTCTGGTCCCACAGATATCTGTATGCTGATTGGCTCAATCCAGCAGGGTCAGCTAGAGAAGGCTGCCAAGGAACATGTCCTGCTGAGTTTTAAATATCTACAAGGATGGAGACAACCTCTCTGGGCAACATACTCCACTGTTCAGCAACCCTCACAATGAGAAAAAAAGTATGTTCTTACATTTAGATGAAATATAATGTGTTTTAAGCTCTGCCCACAGCCTCTTGCCCTGTTATTGAGTATTAATGACAAGAGTCTGTCTCCACCTTCTTTAGACCCTCCCATCATATACTTTGACAAGATACATTGATAAGATCTAACCTAAGCCTTCGTTTTTCTAGGCTACATTAGTCTTTAGCCCTCAGACTTTACCCACACAAAAGACTCTGCAGTCCTGTAATCACATCCTTGTGGTCTTTCACAGGACTCATTCCATCAAATCCATGTCTTTCCTCTCCAGCCTGCAGAAAAATCAGCTGAAGCAGAGGACAAGATTTCTTACCTGTTTTCTGTCTCCAGTTCATTCTTCCGTAAGTTTGCATCATCAAGAAGGCTCTGCAACAAGGCAATCTTCTCATTGTCAGAACCTTCTTGGTTCAACTTTAACATCTTGTTCTCATGCTGAAGGCGGATGAGTTTCTCCCTAAACACACAGAACACGATTTTGTAAAAAAAAAAAAAAAAAGCCAATACCTATAACAAAGAAAACACTTTGCCATAGGAAGTAAAATAATAACATAAATATAATATTTTCAAGGGAGATGCTGCAACAACAATCATGTCTTCAAACCCTCAAATACAAACCCAGTTTAAGGAGTTGTAATTGCAGAATGCAGAACACACAGAAATTACCTCAGTGCTCCCATCAGATTGCAGAGTACAGCTCAACAGATTTACAGGGAGAAGAGAGAATGCAAAACTTAATACCAAGTGTGAAGAAAGATTGTAATCTCAGCTGTCACTGAACTACTACACAAACTTGAGCAAGTCACTTCAACCCTTGGTTTGTTTACAGAGAATCACAAAACCATTTGGGTTGAAAAGATTCTTAAGATCATCAAGATGCAACATAAACCCAGCACTGCCAAGTCCACCACAGAACCATGTCCCTTAAGCACCACACCTACACATCTTTTAAACACCACCAGGGACAACAACTCAGTCACTTCCCTAGGTGCAATGCCTGATAACCCCTTCTAGTGAAGAAATGATTCCTAATATTGAATCTAAACCTCTCCAGCACAGCTTCAAGAAAAAAGACTGTTTTGGTTTAGTTTTAATTTCCTGGTTAATGTACTAATAAATGTTAGAGTTTAGGTTTGCCAATTTTAATAGACTTATTTTCTGTTGTGAGATAGAATTAGGAGCAAAAGCAAGGCACACATAAAACTTAAAAGGGTATTTAAGAAAAACCTTATTAACAACACAAAGAAAATAATAAATTAAGAATAAGATCTTTAGACCATTCCTTCTCCTCCCTTTCCACACTTTCTTAACAACAACATGCAGAGACACTTCAGTCAGTTTTTAACCTAAATAACTGTTTTCAGTTTACTTTTGGGAGAGGAGTTTTTTTCTTGTCCGGTTATAGGGATTTTTTTTCCAAGAGAAAAAGAACAGTTCTTTTGTGACTACTTTTCACGAATAGCAGTTGCTCAGGAATTTGTAACCATGAAACTTTTCTTATTTTCACAGCTTTCTTAGAGCTATGTTTGTCAGCTATGTCAAACTTACGGGGTATTACTTTTAAGGATGCGCTGTTTAAAAGCAAAACTTCTCTTTATTTCTCTTTTCTCTGTTCATACTTCATTCCCAGGAACAGAGATTTCTGTTTTTCTCTCGGGGCAAAGGATTTCCCCCACACTTGTGTTTTTTCTATGGTTTGTAGGAATTTTTAGTGTAGTACAGTTCACTCTTATAGCTTACAAAAGGATTTTTCAGCTAACTTTTACAGCATTTCTTTATTCTTTTTTCATTTAAAAACTTAGTTCTTGTTTCACTGACTTTGGTGTATTTTGTTCTTTTTTTTNTGGGCCTCTCCTCCCCCTGGCTATCAAGGCCCCTGGTTAAAAACGGGGCCCAGCGGCCTCCCGAGCCCACCCCTTGCGCGGCCTGGGCCGCATGGGAAAGGAAAAGGGCCCGGACCAGGTCGATACTACCTTGTGAAAGGCTGGAAATAAAAAAGGGCATTTCCCAGCGTTTACCTACTTAAAAAAGCGAATTCATGGAACGAACTAACTTCTCCAATTAGTTTTTTAAGCTGTCAACAACCAAACCCACTTCCAATCAGTCCCATCAATTCACAGAAAAAGTTCTCATGAAGAAAAACTTCTAAGTGCGCCCTCTCCCCAGGTGCCTCCAATGCATAACCAGCACAAAGACCAACCCCCCAGGTCGTTACAACCTCCTTTCAGGTAGCTGTAGAGAACGGTAAGGCAACCCCTGAGACTCCTTTCCCCAGGATAAACAACCTCCTGCTCTTCATAAGACTTGACTCTGTAGGCCCTTCTCCAGCTCTACTGTGCTTCTCCCAGGCCCTCAATCTCTTTCCTGTAGTGACAGGGTGCAAAACCGGACATAGAACTCGAGGGGTGTCCTCACCAGTGCCAAGCACAGGGGGACAATCCCTGCCCTGGTTCTGCTGGCCACTGTAGTGCTGATACAGGCCAGGATGCCACTGGCCTTTTTGGACACCTGGGCACACAATGGTGAATGTTCAGCTGCTGTCAACCAACACCACCAAATCCACACCAGAACAAAAGGTACTATCCAAAGGGACCTGGATAAACTGAAGAAGTGGGGCCATGAAAACCGCATGAGGTTCAACAAGGCCAAGTGTAAGGTCCTGCACTTGCCCTATGGCAATCCCTAGTATCAGCACAGGATGGGGATGAACAGATGGAGAGCAGCCCTGTGAGAAGGACTGCGGGGTGCTGGTGGGTGAGAAGCTGGACATGACCCAGCCATGGGCACTCCCAGCCCAGAAAGCCAAACGTGTCCTGGGCTGCATCCAAAGCAGTGTGGGTAGCAGGGGAGGGAGGGGATTCTGCCCCTCTGCTCTGCTCTGGTGAGACCCCAGCTGGAACCCTGCATCCAGCTCTGGGGTCCCTGAACAGGAAGTACGTCAACTAATTGAAGTGAGTCCAGAGGAAGCCAGTAAGGTGATCACAGGGATGGAGCACCCCTACTATGAAAATAGACTGAGAGAGTTGGGGTTATAGATCAGACCCCATGGACACCTTAGAGCAGCCTTACAGTACCTGAAAGGTGCCAGCAAGAGAGCTGGAGAGGGATCTTTTACAAGGGCATGGAGACACAAGACGAAGGAGAGTAGTGTTAAACTGAAAAAGGGTGCTTTAGATTAGACAATAAACAAATTCTTTACTTTGAGGGTTTGGAGGCAACGGCAAAGAGAGTTCTGGATGCCCCTAATCTGGCAGTGTTCCAGACAAGGCTGGACAGGGATTTGAGCAACGCCAGTCTACTGGAAGGTGTCCTTGCCCATGGCAGTGGACGTGGAACAAGATGATCTTTAAGGTCCCTTCCAACCCAAGCTGTTACGTGACTCTAGGACTACTTCCCACTGTGCATCTTTTTAGACACTCTTTTTCAAGCCTGTAGCCCTATACAGGTTGTTGTGACCCAAGGGCAGGACCTAGCCCTTGGCCATGTTGAACTTCATACAATTGTCCTCTGCCCACTGATACAACCTGTTATGATTCCTCTGCAGAGCCTTCCAATCCCAGAGCTGATCAACACTGCCCTGAGTAACCCAGAATGTTATGGTATTCCACATCTATCTGCCCAAAATTGTTACTCTCTTCCTGCAGCTGGAAAACAGAATGGCAGGGGCTGTGGAGGTACCCCAGGCTCTTTAAGAAGCACTCAAGCAGTTACTCTCTGCCCACTTGGCTTGCCTCTTGGTTCTTTCTTGCCTCTACTTGCTACAGTAGCAAGTCGAGAAGCACTACTGTGCAATCAAAAGTGTTTCAGAGTGAATTTTGCAACACCTGTCTGCAGCCACTCCCTCAGTCCCCTTCAGTGGATCCCACCCATCCCCATGGACTTGCAGGGGTGTAAGTGGCATATAGCTGTTTCCTCCTGTTTTGCAGAAGCTTTATTCAGCTTCTTGCATCTGTCTTCCAGATCAGTGGTCTTACTATCAAAGACTGTGGCAAAGAAGGCTTTAAGTAGATCAACCTTTTCCTTGTCCTCTACTGATATGGTTCTCCTTGCAATCAATAAGGGATTGAGTTTCTCCTTAATCCTCATTGAATTGTGAATGTATTTATAGAAACATTTTTTATTGCCTTTTATTGCCAGCAGCCGGAATAAGATCTAGGTGGGCTTTGGCCCATCTAATTTTCTCCCTGCATACCAGCACAACATCTCCGTAGTCCTCCTGAGTGGCTTTGTCCCTCCTTCCAAACATGATACAATCTTTTTTATCCCGAGTTCTGGCCAAAGCTCTCTGTGCAGCCAGGCCAGTCTTCCTGATGGCTCACCATCTGGTACAGGAGCCTGCTCCTGCACCTTAACAGTTCTTTCTTGCCCACCTTGACTCCTCTGCCCTTCAGGACTGACTTCCAAGCAACTCTGCCAACCAGACCCCTAAACAGGCCAAAGTGGAAGTCCAAAGTGGAGGTTCTGCTGGTCTCTTTCCTTAATTCTCTGTGAATCAAAAATTCTCTCATTCAGTGGTTGCTGTGCCCAATATGGCCTCTGATCACCACACCATCCACCAGTCCTTTACTGTTCACAGTGAGTCCACATCTTCCCTAGCTGGATTGCTCAGCAGCTGTGTTATGAAGTTACCTTCCACACAGCTCAAGAATCTCCTAGACTGATTCCTTTCTGCTGTGCTGCATTTGCAGCAGACATCTGGTAAGTTGAAGTCCTCCATAAGAAGAAAGGCTAGCAATCTCAAGACCTCTCCCAGCTAATTATACTAGTACATAGTGTAACTGCATCCTAGACAAGCAGTCTATAAAACATCCACCAAAATACCTGCCCTGTGGCCTTCCCCTTAATTCTTACTCATAAATGCTCAACTCTTTTGGTACCATCATTAAGCTCCAGACAATCAAAACACGGCAACAACAAGAGCCTTTTTCTAATAGCCAACCTAAACCTTCCTCGACACAAATTCAGACCATTCCCTTGGGTCCTGTCACTGGTCACAACACAGAAGAGATGAGTGTCTGCCACTCCTCTTCCTCTGGTGAGGAAGGCTGAGACCACCATACGATCAAGCTGAGGTCACTTGATCTGCTCAATCTCCTCCTCTCCAGGCTGAACAGATCAAGTGACCTCAGCTACTCATCATATAGTTTCTCCTCAAGGCCCTTCACCATTCTTGTGACCCTCATTTGGATCCTTATAGCCTTATGTCCTTCTCATACTGTGGCACCTAAAACTGCACACAGGACTCTGCCCCAGTGCAGAGCAGAGTGGGACAATCTCCCCCCTTGTCTGGCTGGTGATGCTGTGCCTGATGCACCCCAGGACAGGGCTGGCCCTCCTGGCTGCCAGGGCACTGCTGACTCATGTTCAACTTGCCATTGACCACTGTAGAGGTTAGTAAAACAAAGCATGCATTAGCTTACTTTATTTCAGGAGTAATGATTTCTGCTGCTAAACTGTCTGAAGGCTCTTGTCTTCCCAGAGGCATCAATCCTGAGTAAGGAAAAGCACACCACTTACTTTTTTACATGACAAAAAGTAGACACTGTTCTAGAAGTTTTAGACTACTGCTGGACAATGTAAAACAACACAAAGTCAGGCTACAGCAAGACTGACAAACAAGCACCGTTTCATTTGGTGAACTATTACGTCTGATTTTATCCATTCTGAAGAAATAATATTGCAGTTTATTTTCTGCTCATTATCTTATCTAAGAACTACAAAGGTACACAAGATTACACACACAAACGAACTATAACACAGGAAATATCATACGAAAATCTCTCTCTAAATAATACTATGTAACTACATAGAAATCAGATATACATGATAAAAATATCCCACTGGAGAGGAGAATAAATTTCTGATTGACTGAAATACTATTTGAAGCTTTTGCTTGCTTATGAAGCTATGAATAGTTGAAGTTTTTCACTGCTGATTTTAGAAGGGCTTAAATTTATTCTGTGCTAAACAAAAGCACACTCAATACTCTACAGAAAACTGCTGTGCGCTTTAGAAAAGAGGCATTTAATCTCCTTATTTGTCCTTTACCTGTAGTGGTGAGTTGACCCTCCTGAGCTTGTACACATCTAAGTTCTTCAATAGTTTCCTTCAAAGAATCCCTTTCTGTTCTTAATCTCTGAATAATTGGAAAGAGAATGAATATCAATCTTGGCAGTACAAATTAATCTCTAACAGCCTTCAAAATTTCAAAAATAATTTAATGCAACTCTAGAAATTACTTTCAAATTAAGGTATCTCAGTCTAGTCCATAACAGAATAAATTTAAATATTATATATTCCACAGGAACACAGGATCTTTTTCAGGGAGAAGTGTTGCTGATCTTATTGGACTAAGAATAGCAGGGGTATAAGCTTACAAAATCAAGATATTAGTGACAGAAAGTTCTGGTACCAGGTAGTAAATGGTATCCACTGGGGCCAGTCAGCTGTTTTACTTTTCCTTTCATTGGGGCTGATTCCAAGGGAAATGGAAGTCAGTTGAGAGAACATAGATTTTTCGCTCACCATTAATCCAAGATTCAACCAGGAGTGAAATAACGAGCAGGTAAATACAGAGTCAACATAAACAAACAAACAAACTGCTTTTACTTCATTTTGTTTGCCTTTCACCAGTGAAAGTACGAGCGGCATTTCCATATCGCATTTCTCCTGTGTGTCAGCTGGCCTTGTCTTTCACCAGCATCTTGGCTATGAAAGAAAACTAGTTACTTAAGACTTAGTCCAAAGAGAACTGAAGAACAGAATGCCTTGGGATCCAGACATATGTGCTATTCAGTAGCACCAGGCAAACACTCTTTAAATTTGGCACAAGTACCCTTCAGGCAAAAAAATGAGAATCGACAGATAGCACCAAGTTTTCGTCCAGAAGGTTGTCAAGACTCAAAAAAAAAAAAAAAANNNAAAAAAAAAAAAAAGGAAAGAAATCGGCTACTATGTAGTGATCCGAGCTGTAGCTTGCTCCAAAATCAGACATGTTCAGTATTACTAAATGGTCCAGAACAGACCTTGCGTCTGTGTAGATATGGAGTTGTGCTGGCTGGTACCATTTCATTTTCGTAATAGTTGATTGCCAAATGCCAGAATATTTTAGTGACTAGAAAAAGCTCTAGGGCTTCACTGGTACAAGCAGCTCAATAATTACCTCAGAACGTAAAACACATCACAGAGGTAAAATTCCAAGCTACTTCGATGAAGATATCAAACACTACCATGCTTTGCCAAAACATAAGGAAAAGTATAAAATAAATTTCAGTAACTATTTCCAAAATGTATCTGACAAGATGCCACCACCTAGTTTGTGACCTGTGGTGGGCTGTTTTACTGGCACATATTGACAACGAAGAACAGAAAGAGTAGGTAATACAGACAGTGAATCACTAAACTCACATGATGAGTGACTTCTAGCTGTAATTTACTTCTCACAGGTGCATATCCATTCAAAAGAATGTACTTAAAAACAATATCCACCTCAAAAAAAAATGCTATTTTCTAGGGGTAAAACAAAAAACTATATGACAATGGCCTGCAATTCAGATCCTTTGTGCAAGATGAATGGTCCACTGAGCCATGGATAAGCCACAGAAACAACTTTAGCATTGTTCAACATAAAAGAATTAAAAAAAAAATTTAAAAATAAAAAGCAGGAAAGAAAGCTGAAGCACAATACCAGTACAGTTATTATGAGCATTCCAGACTGATTGGAAGGGCAGATGGAAGTGATGTGAAGGTCAAGTCACCAGAGCTTGAAAATGTAATAAAAAATGGAAATCAATGGCCTATGAACATAAAGTAACTGAAAACTTTCAGTTCAAACGATATTTAAGTGCTGGGCTTGGAAATCTCGGAAATAACTGGACATGAAATATGACCCTTGAGGAAAAAGCCTACAGAGTTTCTGACGGTTGGATCAATGGACTTTTAATTAAAACATGCCTAAGAAACTGCTAGCATTAACTGCTGACCTTGATTTTAGGTACCATGATTTGAGGCACTTGCATATACATTCCTAAGAAACAAGCTGAAATAAACCGTTGAGAAATGACAGTGTGTAAGAGAAGTCTGAAGGATCAGTCTTGGCAAGAGAGGACAGAGCAATTAATTGCAGAATCACTAGCAGCAAATGACATAAGAGGAAGGTGATAGATTGGTATCTACCCTGTGTGTTCCACACTGGCAGGACAAGATAGGTCAACAAGGAGCTATCATAAAAGGTGAGATCACCACAAAGGACATTTCCCTCTACACACACAACTACTAAGCCTCTTGCTACACTAGTGATGACTCTACAAAGAGAAGCACACTGATGGTATCTCAAAGAATGCTTTAGGAAAAAAAAGCAACAAGAATTCAGTTCTAGAATGACACTGCAGAAGCCCTGTTGTAAATAGCTTTTCAGAATACATAATAATTACCCTGGGTATTTATTAACTTTGTCACGGGAAATCATCAGGAAACAACTTCAGATGCCAAATATGATGGCTTTTCCTCTTAAAAATGGGTTTCATATGTTTTTGTACAGTCACTTTATTCCATGCTGTACAATTCTTGCGTTTAAAAAATATCTTATACACAAGCACTAGAAAATTTTAGAGGAAAAATGACTTCCTAATTTAAAAAGACAGCTAACCATTTCTCTGTGTTATAAAGAATACAAAGTTGCTATTGTTACTAACAAAAAAATAACACCTTGGCACTTACATCTTTTTCTTTTTGGAGGCTGTCTACTTTTTCTTTCAGTCGTTTGCATTCATAATCTAATTTATCAGCTTTCTTGGATTCTTCAGATAACCTGTTTTGTAGTTCAACTGCCTGTGAGAACAAGAATCAATAATGTGTCTGCAAATGTTCAAACAAAAAACACAAGACAAAGTAGCCAATTACAATGCACCAAAGTCATGTTGTAAAACAAGTGAAATAGTTACTTATAGGACATACTAAAAACTTCTTTCATCAGTTGTTCTGTGTTTCAGCAAAATAAAAAGCATTCAAGTATTAGGTCTTAGTGCAAGCAAAAGACTGAAAAAAAGTGAAGCATTTTCAGTACATCTAAAACAAGAATTTAAGCTCAAGCAAGGTTTACAGAATTGTAATGTAATTCTAGGGATCAAAAAGCTTAGGAACAGCAGAAAAATCTATCTGCATTCTGAAAAGCCCGGCAAAAAGAAAAGAGACTGAAGAAAGCAAATTATCTGTACCTTTTATTAACTTTATTTCATAAGCCTCACTCAGAATTCAACTAGTAGTTAATGCAGCCAGGTAACATTCCCTAATATGAGATGTCCTAATAATTTTTAATACACTAACATAAAGATTCAGCCACAGGCTCCAAACAGTTTTCTTTATTTTGGTGAGAAACACACATGTATGCTTTCAACTACAGATCAGTAAAGAGCTCTTAAAATTAAGTGAGCAGAAATGTGAAAGCCAAGCATAACAGAAGGTAAATCAGTGAAGTATTCCCTTTTCAAAATTTTCAGCCTTTACTAGCAAAGATTCATTCCCAGAACACTAGTAAAGCTCATAATGCAGAGAGCATGGAAGCACATAGGCTAAATAAAGACTGACCTGCAAATACAAAAGCTGAATGAAGACTCAGCTAAAGATCTACAGCTTCTTCTGAAACAATTTATAAGAAGGCTTTTTCATGGCTTTTAGATTACAAAGGAAGTGATTAAACCAGTAGCTATATCTACATCAAGATTTCCCAGTGGTTCTAATGGCCTTTTATTTTCAATGCATACAACTTCAGCAAAATAACTACAAGGTCTAAAATATGCATGGTCTTAAGCCTTAGAGAAGGACTTTGCTGCTGCTGTTCTTAAATTAAAGGCTGCAAAACCAGCACAGGCCTGAATTTTCTGAGATTTAAGAAATGAACATGTTCGGTATGAAAATATTTCATTTTTCAGACGTGACATCTATCACTGGGGCTATCAGAATAACTGTAGGTATAACAAAAACACTGCAGGCCTCACCAGTGACAGTGCCACCACTTGCAAAATATGAGTATTTTCACCTCAAAAGGAAACAAATGCACTGATGCTTGCAATCAATCATGCTAAGGTAATGGTATGTAGAAAAACACTGCAGGAAATAAATTTGTCTTGAATTAGGACTTGTGAGTGTATAGAAAAAACCACAGTTTCATGGTAATGCAGAAGATTAAAAAAAAAAATTAACAGCCATCACATTTACTAAGCATTATCTGTGTGAGGAGTGAGTAAAGCAGGAATCTTGCAACAAAGAAAAGCAAGACATACTATTAACTATGTATCAGAATGCACATGCACAAAGGGGCTGAATTAAAATTACAAAAAAAATTATCCTGCAGTTTTCACATTCCAATTATTTATGCTGAAATAAAGTTTCTTAGAAAAGGCTCGTGCTTGCTCTCAGAAGAGTAAAAACAGAACACCACCACTCAATGTCACCTTACAGAGACTGTGCAGTGAAGATGCAATTTCCTTGCAGATTACTACAGGAATTTGAATCAACCACTTTCATCTGCATAGCACAATGATTCTAAGCCAAAGAACTAACTCTCCAATGGCGTCCTCATGAGTGGGGTTGGATCCTTCAAACAGCAGACAAGACATACTCCATTACAGGAGCACACACCAGTACTCAGCAGTGATGTAACATCACAAGCCTTATATCTGGCTTACTTCTGATAGCATAATTTAGGATTCCCACAAAAATAATTTTGTGACTTATGAATCACATGCAGGTCTCAAAAGGAGTCGAGTCTTACAGACACCGAGGACAAACACGGAGTGTTCATTCTGAGACACTATAGTTAGGTGAAGAAAACATTATCTGCCACAGGACACCTGAGGTTTATTCCAGTCCCAGCCAGTAAACAGTTTTGCACCAAACAACAGGTCCTCATGCAGGAAATCCTACCCATAAAATACATGGAATAATGAAGAAAAGGAATACTTTAGCAGCACAAATGATGGGACTGGCCCTTCCAAAATCCTTCTGGTGTGTGAAATAAGAAGAATCAAAGGCAGATGTTGAGATTACACAACAACATCACATGCTCAGCGGTTTAATGGAGTGAAATATGGGGTTGCCAGTCAGCCTGATACTACTCATGTGTGGAAGGCCATTCCTTTCTACATTTACTTTTCTCTTTGCTTCCTTGGACAATTTTTCTTATCCAAGTTCTTTTTTTTTATAGTAAAATAATTTGGTCTGTATTTAAAATTAGCCCACATAGGCTGAAACTACTTGTTTTAAACACCGAGATGGCCAAGCGCAGGGAAAAGATCTATCCAGTCTTGGGGAGACACATTGCTCCTGGGCTTTCAATATTGTTAGTGGCTGTTTCTATACTTCATTCTACAGTAAACTGACATACATGGACCCCTGTGCTGTTATCATTCGATCAGGCAGAAATGTAGAGCAGGCATTACTGCTTTAATAAACCATGATCTGTCTAGCCCTGTAACAAGAATACCAGAATGATATTATGTCCCTGTAGTATAGAAGCAGAAAGAAGATTAAGCACATCCTCCACCTTTACAGAAACAGCATCACATGGCACTTGGATAAGCAGGAGGATAAACAGGTGCCTTTCACTCCACAGAGTGTGCTGGTGACACATTTTGTAATCCACTAGGCGCACATAAATAATAAGAATTATATGTGTCCTTCTCTCTTCTTAAGTGTAAAAATTCAGATGCATCAGACAAACTAGAACATTAAAAAAAGGGGTGATTTAACACAGAAACAACTTACCTCAGCTATGATGTGTTCCTCACTTCTGGAAAATTGCAAGTGAAAAGTGGATACCTTTTCTGACAGGACAGCCTCTATCTAATTCAAGCCCCACTACTGAATATGAATTTGGAATCATTTTAGAAAAAAAGAACAACATCTGTTGGATTTTTAAATGCGAGAAACACTGCTTTCTGACAAAGTAACAAAACTTGTAGTAATGACAAGAATTGCAGGAAAGGAGGACAAATGTAGCAAGCACCTACAAAACATGGAAGTCTTCTAAACAGGAGTTGTTTTTTTCATAGCTTTTTTTTACTTTGAGGCATTAGCCATGTTATGAAGACAAAGTGCTGAACAATACAGAGTACTACTGCATTGATGATGCCTGTCCTCACCTGTCTCTTATATGTTTCCAGCTGACTTCGTGCTGCATTGGCCTTCCTTAGTTCTTCCTCCAGGCTCACGGTATTTTGCATATACATTGTATTCTTCTCTTCCAGAAGCTTCACTTGCCGCCGCAAATCACCCAGGTCCTCCAATTTCTTTTTGTATGACTCTACCTGGCTTTCTAACTTGGCTACTTTATCAGAAGAATGCCTGAAGAGACAGATTTGTATCAAATTTGAACTCTGAAAACTAATAAAACTAGCAGAACTTAAAATGCTTCCTCCTTGTTTTTTCTTAATGCAGAAGACATTCTGAGACATCATGCGGAGAGCAATAATGCAATCATATCCTCCTGTTATTGATGTTTTCACTTCTAAATTGACTGTTATCTTCCCATAACTATTTTTCAAATCTAGGAGCTGCTGCTGAAGGTTCTTTTAGACCCTAGACCTCTTCTTAACACAACTTTCTTATCTGTTTCCAATCTTAAAATAATAGGTAAAACAGCCTCATTCCCACCCATTTCCTTTCAATTCTACATTATTTTCTGTCCTAATTTTTTTAAGGGTAAAGAAAAGTTTCTGCCATTCAATTCATTTTAAAGATAACCAGGAATAAAATCATAAAGATCCCTCTGCTAGACAAATTGTACTTGGTGACACAGAAGCACCAAAGCAGTTTTGGAAGTCGATTCCTTCTGAAAAAAAAAAAGAGGAAAAAAGAAAAAGAAACACCAGATTCCAGCTTTTCAGAGTTTTATCAATCTACCTGCTGCACTGCCAAGATTACAACGGACCTCACGTCCCCCAATGACCTCTGCTACTACTACTGTTCCCAGTTTCATTTTAGAATGAACCAATCTACAGTTCTAATTTCCTCTGAAATCGAGGGAATCTCCCACTCAATTAATGGGTTGGTTTATGGGACACTGAGGCAAGCCAGCTCTGTTTAATCCTCAGTGAGGTGCAGGGCCTATCTCTTGGGACAAGGAATTGCCCTTTGATGCTATGCCACCGACACAGTTTTTGCAGCTGGATGGGTTCATTCCTTATATTAATGACAGAAGGGATAAAGACAGACAGCTTTGGTAGAAAGCTGCTGGTGAATCACGAATAGTAGTATTAAATAAGCCTTGCTGGAGAGAATGGGTAACTGTTCTGAATAACCCACGGCAATAGACGCCAATACTGAAGGAATATGCTCCATAGTAGAAGTGGCTGTCCCACCCTACAAACCCCTAGTATTATCAAATCAAAAAATAGCTTTCATTGCTAAAATCCAGTTGGAATGAGAGCTGCAATGTAATATTAATATTACATGACAAACCAAAAGCACCACCCTAAGTCCAAACAACGCATAACCCAGGAAAGGAAATGGCTTCGTTTTCTGATGAGAACCGATGCCTAACACATAATGAAGGTGAATACTGCATACTCAAAGAGACCAGTAAGTGCCCTGTTATAACCATAAATTGGTGCAGAATTATTAAGTTCACTAAAACTTATTGATTAGGTACAAAATAAGTAACTATTTTACTCAAGCAGAACTGTGTGCTGGTCTGTGTACCTAAACTAGGAGGATCCAAAGAATATTGGCATTAAAAGTGTTTAATACTTAAATTATTTAAACAAAAGAAAATGCAGATTAAGTACACAAATCATACAGATTAAAAGGTAGTAGTTAAAAAAATTAATGGAACAAAATCTACCTGAGTACATCTATCTCATCCTTCAAAGACTGAGCCTCCTCTGCCAGTGTAGTAAGCTCTTCTGTTTGTTGCCTCAATTCTGCAATTTCCTTCTCTAGCTCCTCACAGCGTATTCGATAGTCATCTTTGGCAGCTTCTAATCTGTAGGAATGGAAAAAAAACCCCAGGAAATAATTTCTCATCCTGAGCCACAGTTACTTTTCCTCATCATCAGCCCCTCTAAGAACACAAGAAATGGCCTCTTGCTGCAGTGAAGGAAAACAACAACCCAACGTGCTTATTCAAAATGCAAAAGTAGACTGACTTTATCAATGCTCCCAATTTAACATCAGTCTTTCTGTTTGAAAATTCACAAGGTAATGTATGTTCTCATAAAGACAAAACCTGAGGTTTCCTTCTGTAACAGTAGTTTTTCACAAGGGAAGCTCAAACAGAAATTTTAATCTTTCTTCATCTTTGGACATCCAGAGTTTGAACATGATACCTTTATTCTAAGATTCTGTTCAGCTGTACAACTCATCTACCTCCAACAATATTGACCTGATTGTTAAATGTTACAAATGCCATAGACTTCTCATTGAAGGAGCTTTGTTTATTATTTCATAATGAACCTGTGCATGCCCAGTACATCTGGAGAACCAGGCTATCTTTAGCAAATAAAGAACTCTGACCAAAGTTGCTGAACTTCTTGCATACACCACACATAGGCAAAGCACTATTAACCTGGCAGTGAACAAAGGGAGTAAGTAATAGAAACTTTTGCAGAATACTTTGAATGAATGGAAGAGTACATAACCCTACTGTGATTTTGTCCTGAAATTAAAGCAAAAACAACCCAGGATAGGAGATCAGGGCATGAGGAAAAAGAAAAGTCAAGGAGTCCAAAAAGAATCTCCAAGAATAGAGTCAAGAGAAAATCTTTAAGTCATCCAAACCAGAAACAACAAAGATTTGGATCATGACAGACCAGAACAGTCAAAGAACAAATACACAAGACTAGGAGGAAAAGTGGTGTACCGCACTAGGAACCAGTTAAGCTGTATGTATGTCCTGCTTGATCGGGTAGAGTTGGAAGCAATACACACAAATTGCCATTAGAAGCCATGTAATATGAAGACTGGGAAAGGATGTAATGGAGACCGGGAATGAGTCTCACATATGAAAATCGTTTAGAATGACCTTCAGAACCCAAACCTACAGTAACAGGCAGTGCAGATATTGAATATAGGGACAAAATCTGTATGAACAGTAATTTATACCAGACTCAAGCAGGAATCACTGCAGACCATGGAGATGAATCAGAAGAGGTAAAAGGGGACATTATCATTATTTTATTCCTTTACACAGTAGACACATAAAAAGAAGAAATCCAGGCACTAGTTCCTGTGAAAGAGAAACACTGAATGTTTTTCAAGAAACTGATCGGAGATGATATGTCAGAATAAGCAGGAAAGAGGCTTAGAAAAAGGAATTAGAAAAACGGCAAAACAGACAAAAAAAGGAAAGTAATCTGGCATATATTCTAAGAATTGGAAAAAGGCCATGAGAAGAAGACAGCAAAAGAAAAGCTGGTAGTGTAAAGAAAGAAATACCATAATTTCACTCACAAAGGAGAGGGAAAGATGGCAAAGAGAATGCAAAGGTTATGGTGAAGTGAACAAGCTTTTTTCAGCAGAATAGGCTTACACGGCCTGAAACAAACAGTCAAGAGGACCAGGAAGGATCTTTAAAGAGGAACTGTATTTTCACATACTGGGGAAATGCAAATAAAGTGCAGAACTCGTACATGGATAATCTCCATCTTTCATTATCTCTGAAATTTGTTTTCAAATTCAGAGGAGGACATGTTTTGCTATGTAATATGACGACACCAGCAGTACAGCCTGTAGCAAACTTTCACCTAGGAATTACTAGACCTTAAAAATACAATCAGAATAATTTGCATAAAGGAAAATATGCTACTTTTCATTCTCACTGACATTGCAAAATATGGGTGAAATGACTGCACCCAAACAATCAAAGTAACTCACAGCAGAGTGACATATAAAGCACTTCAGCACTAAGAAACTGTGCTTTCTTTAATGCTAGGTCATGTAAAGAGTGAAATTATAATGTATACATCACTTTAAAAACTGTACTACTGTGGTTATACACCATCCATTATACTAATTCACATTTTCATCAGAACCAGAAGTACCTAAGTCACCTCTATTGCCAGCTACAAACAACCTAAACAAGTGTAGCTTTTCTACCTGAATGTTTCCTCTTGGAGCTGTTCTAACTGTGTCTGCAGCTGCAGGTGTCTACGACCTGCAGGACTGTTAGGATCTTCAATGGAATCAGATTGATTTAAACGTTCCATCAAAATCTGGTTCTCAGCAAGCAGGCTGCTCTTCTCCTCTTGGAGGGCTGCAACCTGTTGTAATAAAAGTATGAACAGGAATAATTAACCTACCCAGGTACAGAGACCAGTACTTATTCATGCTCATAAGGAAGTAACAGAGCCCACAAAGAGAAATATTCAGGCTTCGCAAACCACATTTCACAAGAGCACACCGTATCATTTAATAGGTATTCAGTTGCTATGCGATGTAACCAACATTTTGCAACATTAGGGGCAGAATTACAACTCAGGAAACATAATTATTCTTTCACGTATTTCACACAAGCATTTAAAGAAAAAGTCTGTTATGACAGAACATAATTTCATTTTAATAAAATCTCCATACTTTCTCTACAAACAAATAAAACTAGTTCTCCACAGTAAAGGCCATCTGCAAGCAGGCTTGAAACAGGAACACAGTACTGAAGATAGCTCAGTTTCCACTGACACTGTAAAAACAGGTAGTAGTGCAAAGAACCCAAAGTGCTCCAAGCCCTGAAACATGGGTTCACACATTAACCATGACGAATGAAGATCAGCTTCATTAATTCCAACAGTTACTGAACTACAAGAAACCTGAATTAATATTTCAAAGGAGGGTTGCAATAGCAATGCCTTTCAGGGCTCCCCCTTCACACTCCTCATGTCTTCCAGACCAGTATTGATTTATTTACAGTAAGACTTAGTCTAAACCCATACACATTTAATGGTCTACAGCAACATCTGACTGGGATTTAACTATTAACTGGAACTGTTAGATCACCAGAACTTTCATTAGTTCTCCACGGTAAAAGTTTTACCACACAGCGCAAACCCTTCCTCAGTGAATGAAGTTTTGCTACTATGAATCATAATGCTGGTAACATGGCAACAAGATAAGAAAACAATTACATTCCTTCTCCTAGCACAAGTGAAAACAAAACAACTAATTTTCACCCCCTTCTAAAAATTTTGTTTCAATACACTAGTACTTATTTTCAGCCATGTAAAAGTTAACACATTGTTTCTCCACTTCAAGATTGATACTGACTCTATAGCAAACTTACCTGCATATCTAACTCATGACATCTCTGGGCAATTTCTTCTTTTGTTGCAAGTGCTTCATTTAATTCTTCTGTAGTTTTCTTCAGCTACCATAAACAAGAAATGTTAACATTTTCAAGGCTCTCTTTGAGTCATTAAAAATACTCTGAACTACATGTCTGTAAAATTATTTTTACATTTAGGTAATATATTAATTTTTTTTAAAAACTGAGCAATTCTGCTCATATAAAGAAAAAAAGAAGCAGATGTGGATATTGTTTATGTGTACCAGTAAAAAGCAAATGCACCTAAAAGTAATATTTGTTCTTACGTTAGAATTATCACATCTACTCTATAAATTGAATCAAAAACTCTAGGAGAAATTGGGTCTGAAGAAATCACCAAATCTCTACACTGAAAAAAACTGTCAACACCACTTTTCTTTACGGACACGAAGAGTGTGTAATTTCAATTTTCAATCTACATTTGAAATACAGAAAGGACTGGAAGGTGGAATACAGGGAATGGACAACTAGGGTAAAATCCCTCTAGTCACTGGAAGCTACTTGTAGTGCACAATGAAACTATTATGTGACAGAGTAGCCTACCCTTCTAAAAAGGGGCACTGAACTTTATAAGCACTGGGAAATATTCTGATGCTTCCCTTCAAAGGCTTAATGCTTAAAGATACGTATCTCACTGGTTTGCAAATGAATGCAGTTAGGATAACAAAGAAAACATATCTACAAGAAAAGTGGTCTGATAAAACAGGTGCATGCATGTTACGTATACAGATACAGATATATATGTACTATTATATATGATGAAGTTCAAATGGGTTTTCTCAAACATTATCATCATACCTTGCATTTGCGAGTTTATTTCTTACGGGCCTGTTTATATATACAAAGACTTAATTTTATCTGCAAGAATTTACTAATTTCTTCAGAGAAAGCATAATGGATGAATACAATGAGCACCACTGTACTACTGTTCTTCTCAATTAGAAAAAAATCTGAGCAAGTAGGATAGTGTTAAGCATGAGGATAAACTAGAAAAAAAAATTTGGTTTGTATATTTTTTAAATATGTCAGACCGAGAAGGATTTGAAAATCTCTCTTCTATTTTGCAGCAGTTCCAGGATTCCCATAGAAGCGGTTTTGGTTTTTTTTACACTGACTTTGGAAGTAGGAACTCAGACAAAAACACTTATTCAATTTTTATCTTTCTTTCTTTCTTTATTCCCAAAGATTTGTACCAATCTGCACTTTTGCTTTATTATGTCATACAGCTATATTGTTTTTTCAAACCAACTTTTCTATATCCTTTCAATACACAATAGCAGCAAACTCAATTTATAAAGCTAAAGGACTTGAAATACTAAAATTCACAACATCCTTTAATGATTAAAGAAAAAAAAAAAAAACATCTAATCTTAGATACCTGCCGATCAAGGTCAACGTAAGCATCATTTCCAACAGAGACTGGAGACTCTTTACTCATCAACTGCAATTAGATTACACTGGATTAGAAAAAGCAAAGTTTTACTTTTATATTAAAGCCTAAGTTTCAATGAAATACCAAGCTGATTTTCACTTTTGGGAGCTTTAATCTGAATTGAATTGAAAGTTTTTAACTTCATTTTTATACATGACATATTCAGAAACAATAAAGAACAATAAATCTTCAAAATTTGTAGTATTTAGAGTTCTGTAAAAGAAACTTTACATCATCTCTTTTTCTTTTGACAATGCACATTCTTTGTCTATGATGAGCCTACAGAACATCCCACTAAAAACTTTATTGCAGTGGCATTGGAATGATAGTAGATATCAACATATCATGCAAGATCTACCTTTAATTTTTCTGTTAGTGAGTGGCTTTTTCATATTTCCATTACCTGGATTGATTTATTTATCTCACTCAACCCAGGACATATCTATCTCAACTACCAGTACAAAACAAAGGCGATAAAAACTCTGTTCTGGAGTTGTCTGTGATTTTCAACCTCAAAAAGTAATTCAGTACAGTGCATTCCAGAAATGAGTATTACAATTCCTTGTGTACTACTTCAGTGCAGGAATAGCTGATAGTGGTTTTGGCCTAGAATATTAAAAAAAAAAAAA
>VWZS01007443.1:85135-179338 GCA_013397075.1 Rhabdornis inornatus | reverse complement strand
AGAAAAAAAAAAGCAACAACACAAACCCTTAAGTCCTACAAAAACTGACTGATTTATTGATGAAAAGAAAGAAAAAAACCTGACAAATAAGTTTTCTTATAGTAACCTAATGATCAGCGGATTTACTGGTTGGTAAAAGTGAAATCAAATGTCACAAAAGTTCTAGCGCAGTGACCTTCTCCCACACAGCTCAAGCAAACATAGTAAGGTAACGTTCTTACTAAAAGTTCTAAGACAAAAAGAGGAAGAGTCTTGCAAAGTATAACCTGTAACTAAGTCAATAGGCATCATTACACAACTGGTGGTTTCCGTACAAACAAAAAATATTCTAAGAGCTCTCCAATGATGTGATTCATAGAAGTTACAATTAAAAAGGCCCTATCCTAACCAAAATGAGGACAAGATTTCTTCCCTGGAATCTCCTGTCTAGCCTGGTAACTCTTGAGAGAAAGAGTACTTCCTTTATTCCTTTTAGAATTCAGTGCTTTTGTCTTGTTTTCCTCAGCAAGGTTTTTTGGGATACACTGCACAGAGCCTTCACTTCTCCATCCTGTTTGTATCACTGTGTACAAGTGAAATATCTGTTTGACATTTACATAATTCAAAGACCTACACTTATACTTCTCTCACTTTCCCCATTTCCTTAATTAGAATTTAGCTGCATAATTTAGATTAATCTGTTTCTCCTCAGCAGTCTTCCTCAGACCCTGACAATATTTTCCAAATCTCTTCCATTTTCTTTTACATCTTTACAATGGCAAACTACTCCGCGAAGAAGCATTCAGTGGGCGTGATGCCACACTCTCTGCAACAATAATTAGGAAGTCCCGAGCCTCAGAGCGGTCCTCTGAAAAACGAAATCTTGTCTTTTTCATTGCCATATATAATGGCATTACAAACTTGTCTTCAATTTAGGAACCTGTTTTCTAAGCTGATTATCATTTAAACAAAACCTCACACTCCCTCCCTGCTCTGTGACGTTCATATACACTTTGAATACTGCATTTCACCAGCTTTTCCAGATGACTAACAGGGATATCCCGTATTAGCCAAATACTGAACTCCTCTCACTATTTCATATTCCACAATGCTGTTCACAAACACATTTCAGACACAGGTAAGTTCCACCAGATAAGTCAGCACTTTCCAACAGGAAGGTCCCCTGCTGCATACAGCCTGCAAGGGTGTACAACGTGTCCCTAATAGCCACCACTCCTTCCAGCCCTAACACAACTTCCTCTTTGAAAAACCAGCTCAACAGACCTGTCCGAGACTTAAGAGTAAAAGGAATATAAGGGACCACACAACCCACTAGAGGCCACTGTGGTGTCATTGCTTTCTATTGTTAGCTATGGCTAATAATATAATCCCTATTTTCTTCTTTTGCCTTTTCTCCCAAAACATCCTGTCCTTGAGAACTCTTAGCAGAAACGTCCAGAAAAGAGGACATTATCTGGAATAGGATGAGGTACTGGAGATACGTAGTCTGGGTGAACCATGAACGTGCACACTGCATGTGTGAATTTCACTCCATGGAGGGTACATTAAGAATGTCATGGGGAAATGTGAAGGAGGCACCAAGGGCAAGAGCCACAGATACATGTGTAGATGTATCTCACGGGACTCCGTGCAATAGAAAGCACCTTGCAATTGGATGGTCTGTGGTATATACAGTGGAAAAGCTGAAATTTATGGGATTATTTTGTGTCCAGTAACACAATCAGACAAAGAACGAGATTGCTCGATAACTAAAAAGGAACACAGGAATCCAACTTCTGGTCATCAGTTAACAATAAAATAATTTTAAGAAGTGGGATGTAACAGTAAAATTATGATGGCAAAGGAATGCTTCCATCTTTTCCCTACATATCTCCCCACATATTGTAAATATGTAAATATTTTATGCAAGAAAATGTCTTGACCACGCTCTGCTTCAGGACTGCCTGTACACAGCTTCTCCCCACTGAGAAGCAAAAACTTTTACCATAAATAGCACAGCCAATAGAGCACACAACTCCACTCACCTACCGAAACTTCTCTCTCTTCAGTCAGATTTTTCGAAAATTTCAAGAAAAGTTTTACTGAATGCTATGTTTTAAGATTCCATACAGATAGGTATATCAACTTGAAATACATACTACACTTTCCATCCACTTAAAAAATGTAAGATAAGAGGCTCACCTAGTTTCCCCTATTCTTGACTTTGTTTCTGGTCAATCAGCATTCTCTGATATTACTGAAATTTAGAGTTGCAAAATGCTCATTTAATCAGTTACCTGCTCAATGCCACATCAACTCTTTCTGCATTATTCATTACTAATTATACAGTACTAGTAGGTTGTCAATAATTTTAAAGCAAATTTCCCAACTGTTTTCTTCAATACACTTCCTTTACTTAAAAGCTCACAGTCAGAAAAGTTCATGAAATACTGATATAATTTCAGAGTTTCACATGCAACCTGCAGCCGTGATACTAGAGTATGCGGTCTTGGGAGGTATGGACCTATGGCAATACTTTTGAGTTTAGAGGAGCAAACTTTATTTCAATTGTATTTCAAATGAGTCAAGAGAATAAAAAGCAGAAAGAAGCAGCCTTCCCATATTCCCTTCACATTTGTAAGTTTTCTTCAGGACCAGACTACAAAGGGAATAAAGGTTTACCTTCACAATTTTGCAGCACTGGAATTGGTTTTCAATTCCAAACTCATCATTTAGTCTAAGAATAGTATAATCAACTATTTTCACATGTCTCTTTAAAGGAGGATGATGTGCACAGATTATAAAAAGGGAAATATTAAGTATGTGCTTGCAAATAGAAGCAATTGCATTAGGCCTCTACAGGAGAAAGAAAAGCCTGCTTAAGAGCTTTCTAGAGTGAAATAACCTAACAACTAGCATTACAGGCTTGTTCTTTTTCTGGTTTATTTTGCATAGAGGTGAGTCTGGATTTTAAATGGTGTAATGATCAGGACAACATGACAATTCTTAGAGTTATTTGTGTAGTTTTATAACAAGTAGCTGTCATTCCCTGTTAATGCTTTACATCTATATTTTTTCATGCTCATAGCTTCAGTATGATATATTACATAATACCTGTACGTCTGCTAATCCTCTATTATTAAAACCTTCACTTTTTAACTGCTTTCACTGTAAAATGTGAACAAGCTGTGTTGTCATGGATACATGAAGATGAGGGAAGGGGTAAAACTATCACAAAACCTGCATGCATGAATAACCTGAATTATGAAAGCTTTTTTTCCCCTACACATGGTTTTGCAAACACAGTTGCTCTATTTAGTTGATGATTTTGAAATCCAAAACACTTGCTTTATCTGAAATGCTTTTTCTACACTTAATAATACTGTATAAGCTCACTTAAGTGCCCACAAAGCAATATCAAAACCTAGCTTCTGTACTCATGTTCTTTTTCTTTCTTAGCACACCTTTATGTTAGCTTTTAAGAGTCATGGCTATGTTTGATACTGTATATCCTTTAAAGCAGCTGGACTTTCTTCTTCCTCCATTTGACACCCACTCTACCTCCAGTCTATCTATTGATAGACCCAATAAAATAATTTTATATCATTTCCTAGCTTTTCAAGAAATTATTTTACTTCAAACAAGATAAATCTTTAAACAATCAGGACAAAACAGAGGAGAGAAAAACCCCACAAAACCAAAAAGTAGACGTAACACCATTGGTGTTACTCTCAACTTGACCTGTACAGAGAGCTGCTAAGTGATCAAATTTAGAGATGTTCTAAACAGCAAAGGCAAACAATTTATTTACCTCAGCTACCACCTTCATCAACAATGAACTTAGGCACATTTTAAACATTTAAATAAGTGAAGAAAAGAAATTATGAAGAATCACAGGTTAATAAAAAGTAAAATAACTGAATAAAATTTAGCATATAAAATGCTGCTTCTTCCATCGAAAAATCAGCTTCTTCATTAAAAAAAAAGAGAAAACTTGTTCAACTGTGCCTCATTAAATACTTCCATGAGTAAGATGATTTACTGCAACCAAAGAAGCATCAAAAATTTGTATGTGCTCAGCTGAAACAGAAAAATGAATTACATAATACATCACTAAAGCTAAGAGAGGTCTTCTGACATATCTAATTTTGAAGACGACCTGCAATGTCAAATGCTTTGAAATGTTTGGAGTAGGTGACATACCAACTTTTCAAATATGCATATATAGCTAATTTCCTACATACTGCTTTTTCTAAGTCACTTGAATTCTAAGAGCTGCTATGAGTCTAAGAAATAGAAAAACCTCCTTACAAAATCTCATTAACTTTCACCCCTTTAAAGATTCTTCCCTTATCAATCTGTGCTGGCTATGATCTTACTCCCAGAATAACCTCCATAATTTTGCCAGTCACTGAAGCGAGACAGGCCTCAAACTGACAGCATCTTCCTTCTTTCTCTTCTTGAAAACTGGAATAATATTTGCTAGCTTCCATCTGACTGGGACCTCTCCAAACTCCAAGCCCATTGACAAATAATGGAGAGAGGCCTTGCTCTCAGTGTCTCCAAGTCTGAGACACCTTCTCACCTCTTCACTAACCACTTGAGATCCTCCTCATTTGGTCCTGAAATGCCTCCAATTTCTAAGCAGCTTGGAAAATAGCATTAAAATGACTCAAAACTGTGCCAGTAGCTGAATAGTAAGCTTTTTGATTCACTGAATTTTAAAAATCTATTCCAGAATAACATACTGTTACCCTGTGATTTCTTCCTACTTCTACTCATCATGTCAGAGAAATGGCACGAACACTGAAGTTCAAAGTTTACCCATCAAATGGTGAATACTGTTGGCTGCTTCAAGTCTAGCTATTTTATCAAATAAAGGAGACCTTTATAAAAATCAAATAGATTTTCAACATAAGGAAGATAAAAAAAGGTTTTCTATTTCAAGGTGGTGCAAAAGACAGTGATGCTGCAATTTGAGTTTAATAAAAAACACTAAAAAAAATCCACCAAAACACTGCATATTACAGTTACAAAGCTTACAAAAAAGTAAAATATACCAAAACTCCAGCAAACTGGTGCTTGGCAGCACTGACTGGAAGATGATTTAGACAATGATCCTTTTGACGCTCATTTCAAAAATCCTCACTGCTATGTTATAGACAGCCGTCCACACACAGACAACTGAATGTATGACAGCATGGATACAGCACTGGTCAAAGTGATGACTGTGGACAGATTACCTTGTAGGCTCACTGGTGTTTCTTTCTCTATTCAGACATTATAGAGATGAGAAACTGCTCTAAAGCTCAATGTGGAATTTAGTTTCTCTCGTTCAGGTTCAGAAGAAACGGGACGACTAGTGGTTTCTTGTCTTCCCTAACGAGTGGCCTGCTTGCAGTAAACATCTATAGACTGATTGGCATTTCTCTTATAGGCACTTTGGACTTCTTGTAAGTCACAGGGGGGTTTCAGTGGCTAACACTGTGGTTTTGATTTACCGAAGAAAAGTACATCTACAAAATGCACTGCAGTATACTCACTGACTTGTATTATTCATATATGTTCATGTTACATATCATTACTCCACTCATAACACTACAGCTGACAAAACAATACTGTTACCCAATTCTTTCTTTTCACTTGTCTACTAAATTAAAAAAAAATAAAATTAATAGCTTATGAAATTTTGCAGTTTCAAGGTAAAAATTTTGACAAAATTACACAGTAATTGGTTATCCATGTAAAATCTATCTAGTGCACTTCAGGATTCACAGGGTGGGGAAAGAAAAGGAAAGGGAACTCAGTATCAAAAATATCTAGAAGTTTCAGTCTTCTAGATTTAAAGAAAAGTGGGACATTCAAGCAGTGTTCCTTGACATAAAGCAAGATTTTTCTAAGGAAAAATAAGATATTTTCCGCCATAAAAAGGCAAAATCTATGCCCTTTATTTTCTTTCCCCCAACTAAGTGGGAAAAAGCTTACTACAGTAAAAATAATGAAAGACTGAACTTCTACACACTATGGGCATCCCAACATACCTCCTGAATAGCTGTCATGACAACATGTTGAACTGATTCTTCCATCATCATTATGGTCTGGATATACTCTGAAAAGAAAAGCATTCTGAAATGTCAATGCTGAAACTCAAGTCATAGAAGGTAATATCAGAAGCTGCATCCTCCCTAGAACACAACTAGATGCCATGGATGACACAAATGTATAATCACCAGTCAAGTCCCACCCCAACAAATTCAACAAGATTATATCACAAGCCTGTTCAGACACAAATCCAGGCTTCTTCGAATTCTACAACAATGAAAAAAGTACATTATTACCTTTTTTCCTCCTCTGTCATTTCACACTTCTGAATTAACTACTTTTATCCTTTTCTCACTTTGTTCCCAAACTGTTCAGGATCTTGAAGTAAACGATCCATGCTTAGGTGCTCCTTTTCTGTAAGTGTAACAATAACAGCCTGCCTTCCTACAGCATTCTCATTTCAAACCATTTTCACGTTCATTTTTGGTGTTTTTTCTTATTTTTGTACTACATCACAAATTAAGTCCCGTCCACTTTTTAAGTTCTCAGCTACGAGTACATGTGAGTAAAGAGTAAAGGGGACACAAAAATAAGATGTATATCCCACTTGAAAATGACAAATAGTCATGAAAAGGAAGATAATTTTATATAAAACAGAGATGACAGGAGGTTTGACAAACCAGAGTTATTCATGTATTTGTGGAAGAACATTACTTCTATTTTACTTAATAGAATGGCCAGACCATTTCCTGATTAAGAGAATAGAAGTAATTTCAGAAGGAGAAACTAAAGTCACCTAAGAAAATTGTAAAGGGGAAACTAGCTGTAAAATTAAGATGCACCAAGCAAGAGGAAGACAAAAGGCCTGAAATCTTGGCAGCCATCAAACCCAAAATCAGCTAAATCTGGAAGACATATATATTTGATGCAACTGTAACACAAATACAGTAAAAAAAGTCTTATTTTCCAATACGTCTATTTTTCCCACATATGACTATGTTTCCTGTTCCAAGTATTTAGAATAAACGTTTGCATTTGCCATCACCTTCATCTGGCTTGAATTAAGTGTAATTTAAGGTACCGGGGTAATAATAAAGAGCCTGCACCCAAGGCAAATTTAGAACATGAGATGTAGCACACTTTAACAATCATCTCCATTGTCCATCACATCCTCTCTGGCATCTCCAAGAAAGATGAATGGGTCTCTACGGTACTTGTGCATGTCAGAATTACAGTCAGTGTCATGGAGTAGAGAGGTGGGAGTCTCCTGCAGGGACTGCTGAAGTGGGATTCAAGCATCTGGCAATGGGCCTGAAGTGACTTTCTGGATCACCTTATTGTGCTCCATCTTCAGCTGTTGCCCAGGAGGGCATGGTTGCCAGCATTACTTTTTCCTATTTGCCAATGCCCTAGAAACACCTCAGAAATTACAGTACCCCAGATCACACGAGACTTATCCTCAGACCAAGCACCAGTCATACTGATTGCTTTTGACCATGTAGTAAGATGATACCTGGAATGGAATGTATCTCTACAATCAAAAGTCAAGCTGAATAATGCAATAATCACATTTTTCCATTCTTAACTATCCTGATCTACCTCATAAATGGTTAAAAGGTATGCCCAAGAATTTTTTTTCTTTGTAGACTGATTTTTCAGCTCAGCAAAGCAAAACTGAAAATATGCATGCTGGAAGTAAATCCAATTCTGGTCTGAGTCCCCAAAAGTAGTGAAGCTTACACCAAAAAACAGTTACTATCTATACAACTAAATAATGTCATCATTGTCCAAAAAAAACCCCAATCTGTTTCTGAGAGAAACCCAAGAAATATAATTTTTCACCTTAGTAGTTGCACAATAACCAAGAACATGTTTTCGAAATTTATTACCTTGCTTCTGTTCACAATTCACAGCACATCCCAAAATAAGCTGAAGCATTCTCCCAAGCTCCGCAGCATCAGCATGCTCTCCAATCAGGTTAACATCAGGAAGAGTGAAGTCATTTATCTGTTGCCCTAGAATCTGCATAAAGACAAAGTACTACATGGTTGTATCACTGCACATATACATATCCATTTATTTCATACAAAGACGATTCAGAATCAACAACAGCAATTCACTCGTACTTCACCATAGTTTTGAATACACCTTCAAAACAAACTAAATTGCCTAACACCTAACATCCCACTAAAAAATCATACTGTTTGATACAAATAATATTTGGAAAAAGACAAACATGACTGTCTCAAATCACAAGCAACTACTAGATAAACACTTATCTAGTGTTACCTAGAATCTGAGATTCTTTCTCTTCAGATAAGAAAGCTAACAAAAGCAGGCCACCACATGGGTAATTAATTTTTTTTTAAAGAATTCCACTAAAAACATCCAACTAAAAACACCTCCTGCAGCAGAAGATATTACACACAAATCTGGCATTTCTTACATTAATTAAATGAAACATTAAAATTAAATGTTTCACCTATACAATACATATACCTAACACTGACAGGTGACAAGTACAAGACAGCAAAAAAACTCAGATCATTAGACCTCATACTTTTAGCAAATTTAAGGATATCTGGCAAGTCTTACAGCTAAGAAAGCTGTGCCATGGAAGATAATCTGAGGTAGTAGTACAATGATATGTAATTAAACAGCCCACATGCAGAAAGAAAGAAAGAAAGAAAAAACCCCCGCAAAACAAAAGCCCATGTGACTCGCAATTAGTGTTATCTGATTTATCATTAAAGACATTAAGGATTAATGACTGTCAGGAGAAGGAACTAGACAATCCTGCTAAATTGCTCTTTACTGAACAGAGGGTTGAAAACATGAATATGAAATCTGGAATTAAACACATCTCTGACACATTAATTGCAGATAGAAAGAAACTAACTTCTTAAACAGAGTGCAATAAGGAAACAATGACTATATAGAGGGAATCAGTCATGCGTTTGCTGCATGCTCCTTTTTGTGAAATACCCAAGAAAAACAGAAATCAGGTTAAAGCATTTACAAAAAACATAGCATATAGGAAGAATACAAAGAAAACAAGCCGTTCAAAAGTTTAGTAGTGTTAAGCTTTGTGAAGTGCTGTGTTTTTTTTCTGCGTACGTATGGTGTGTTTTGTGTTGAGGAATGGTAGGATTTTAAGGAGTTTTCTCAAAGAATTAACTTCAACACTACTAAAAATCTCTATACTTTAAAGGACCCAGATTCACTCCTGTTGGAAAAGACTTCCTTTAGGTCAAAAGAATTCTGTGAAAGCATCAACCACAATAGAAAATATTACCATCTTACACAGACTGCAGTAATAGAAAATACAATATTTTAAAATTCTGATATGCATTTATACATTGATCTGTAGTCCCCGAATTTCTTTCAAATACAATGCTGGGTTTAAGTTAGCAATACTACAGTGACTTCATAGTCACTGGCAATAAAACTCCTGTTGAGGAAAGCTGAAGGGAAGAGGTAAATTGGCAGGCACTAGGAATAAACCAAGGATGTGAAGGTGTGAACAGAATTGAAACGAACAAGAGAAAAACATTAATTAAAAAAAAAAGTGAACCAAAAAAAATCATCAAAAGCCCAGAAAGAGATATGAAAATTAAGGATAGACTCTAAAATAACTGTCTTGAGATGAAAAAGAGCATTTAACCCATTTTCGAAAGACAAAAATATTATACATTTACAAAAAAAATTAGAAGTTTCAGTTCCAGAGCAGCAGAGGTCTGCAGCAAGATTAACTGAGGAAGAACAAAGCATGAAAGCTATAAATAATTAACTTAGGCTTGTTGTTCTTCTATACTTTAATGGACGAAGACAGTATTTGAACAAATGTAGCATTTTTACTGATTGTTCTTCTGAACACGATATAGATTACTGAATTTTTCAGGATTCAAAGGCTTTTAGCTACATCAGGTAAAATCCACATACATATCTATACTTTCGTAGCTGGGGAGGGCATAATATTAAGGAAAACATAAGCAGAATTCATTAGTAGAATCGGGATTTCCTCTACTATCACCCCCAGCATTGCCTCAGTAGGAAAAATACCAACTTAAACCAAAATCCTGTCAGATGTATAAATGTGCATTACCTTTACAGAAATTAATCAACTTAAAACCACTCAGAACTTGCCTAATAGCAAAGCTTTTACACCAGACTTCATCATCATACATACTAACCAACCAAAAAGAAGCTTGCATCACTTTGTCTTAGTAATATTAATTTTCCATAACAAAAACCTGATCTGTTTTTTTCTAGTGTTTTCAGTCATGAGCAGCTTGCTTAATCATCAGTTTTCAACATTTATTTAAACATGGATACCTAATCACTTACTGAAGATGACCTCCTAAGACTAAATTTTCCTTTCTGAAGTACTTCAATTTATTAAGAAATAACCTAATCTCAAGTATTTATGAGAAGACACCATTTTGAAACAAGCAATGTCTAGAACATGCATATTCTGGATTTTGTGCTGCTGCCTGTACAGATTAATGTGTCTCAAACATCACTGAAAGCATATTTCAGCTGATAATTCACCACTGAAAGAAAAAATATTGTCTCCTCTGGAGTAATTAAGTGCTGAGTTTGCTCAAAATAAGAGAGAATGACAAGCGCTGAGTCCCATACCCCTGAATTAAAATATTTAATTTAAAATCTTAATGTGGGGAGAGACTAGAAATGCTCTTTACTCACTCTCCTCAAGAGAAAAATAAGGAAAAAAGCACACTTCAGCTGCAGAGGAGGAAGGAAAAAAATCAGACACACGTACATTACAGTACATCAGACACAAAGCCCATCATCAGAACACAGTCAGAAGAGCCATCTAATCTTTACATGAGAAAATTTGAATATGAGGCTTCCCTGGAACCCTGAGAGAAGCAGGTGAGAAGTTTTAAAGAAGGCCAAGACTAGAGAATAGGCCATGAATCACTATATATGCCAAAACATTTGCAAGAAAATGTCAGAACTTAACCTGCAGAATACAGTTTATCTTCAACAAGTTAACTAAAATATGTAACTCAAAATGCAAGTAGATGCAGATTAGTTCAAACGGTTCTTACCTCATGGTTGTAATCCAGTATTCCTTTTAAAATTTTCTTCAGGTTGCTTACCTATTTGACAAGAAGGAGGAAATACAATAAATACAGGGAATATTTTACAGAGAATTGATCATAAAGTGGGTAATCACAGAAGAATCACACAAAAGAAGGATATAATTACATCTATTTACCCCCAGTTAAATTTAGAATCATGAAAGTTTATCCAAGAGGCCCTTATGATCAGACTTCCACATGTAATCACAAATCTTTATTAATTCACAGAACCAATTTAAATTTATGAAAAATGTAACGTTGTCTTAGATAGGCTTTAAATCAGATCCTACAGCATGAATGTTTTCAGATATTTCCCTCACGATTATCTTTGCATCCAGAAGTTGTTACATTCTTTTCCTCCTTTCTTCTCTTGAAGTATCCTAGTAATCTACTTTCTGCACAGATAAACCTCTTCTTCCAAACCAAAACCAGCTACTGCTCAATATCATCTTTTATTCCTAACCCATATAACTTTGTTATTTTTCTCATTAATTATTCCTCTTAGCTCTTTCATTTTTGTTCTTGTCATTCTCTGTCCCCCCTCCCCCTTCCCAGTTTTCACAAATGAATGTCTGTCTTACAGTATCTGGCAAAATTCACATTTCTCTGTGATGACTTCACTGCTATACAAAGGTAGCTTCTGTTCACTCGCATAACCAATGGCACCAGTTAAGTATCTCCTGCTATACAGAATGTATGTCACATTTCTCTAGTACTGAGTATTGCTCCCTTCCCAGCAAAAATCCATTTGCATCAAGTCCCTGAAAATAGTGTGTTTAAAATCATAAAAATGCCCGTGGGTCTCACAGGTGAAATTCAGACCAAAAAAAAGAATCTTTGCTGAAAGTAACTGCTAGAGATTACCACCAATTACTGTTCAAGTATTTTAAGGAAAGAATTTAGAAAATAGAAGCAGCGCACTGTTTCCTGGGACAGAGGAGTGGCTAAAGGGAGCTGGAGGTGTTTAGCCTGGAGAAAAGAAGGCTCAGGGGTGACCTTATCACTCTTTACAACTTCCTGAAAGGAAAGCCAGGAAGCCAGGTCAGCCTCTTCTCCGAGGTAACAAGAGATGAGATAAGAGGAAATGGCTTCAAGTTTTGCCAGGAGGAGTTTAGACTGGGTATCAGGAAACATCTCTTTATCAAAAAGGGTTATCAAGCATCCTAACAGGCTACCCAGGACATGACTGAGTCACCTTCCCTGTGGTGTGCAAAGAGCTATGTAGATATGGTACACTGGGACATGACTTATTGCTAGATTTGACAGTTTATGGTTGTATTCTATAACCTTAAGGATCTTTACCAATCTAAATGATTGTATGACTGAAGTTTAAACAGGATCTGCAAAGACTAAAACTGATAGAAATAGGATTCACAAAGTCCTCGCTGACACAGCAGCCACAGCAGCAAACTGTGGAACTGCAATGAAGGGAGAGCAAAACCTCTCAAAGTTGTAATTGCCTTCGAAGCCCACAAGAAATTTTATACTCTTGACTGCATTCCAGAAATACCCAGTTAGGAGATTCTGTCCACTTACAGAAATTATTTACCTTTCAAATGACCTGATGGTTGTGATACTGAAATCCAGGGACAAACTCAACACTTCAATATGGTCAACAAACAAAATAAGGTGATGAAAGTAAATTCCAAACTCAAGAGAGAAACAGCATACACACACTAAGAGGCTTTTGCCAAGAAAACCGAAGTGGTAACAATCTGATTATCTAACTCATATCAATTTACTCCCTTTTGGAAACAAGTGCCAGAAGTGAACGCCTTATTAAGATACAGGAACATTCTGACTGTCTCCACAATCGCTGAATCTTAAGTCATACAAGAAACAAAAACTCATTTGGTCCTTAAAAGTGGGTCCAAAACAAAGGGACATCAAATACCCTGATAACCTAGAATGAGAACTGGAGATACCATATTATAGCACGTATACGAAAACATTTACTGTATCTCCCATAACAGTGTAATAGGCAGTTTACACCTTCTATACCAAAGCACGTACTTTTTCTGTACTGTTACACACAACACAGCATGGTCCTGTAAGAGTTGCAACTATTTCCTAGGTGTCTGCCCAAGGGCAACCAAGACCACCACTCAAAGGCAATGCACAACCATAACCAAAGTCCACAACAGATATAAGAATTTATAGAAACTAAGAAATTTTATTTTTATGTCAAATCACCACAAAGAATACCACATTGATTGGAATATTAATTTCAAACTTGATTAATTAAAATATTCTGGTTTATAATTTACCTGAGTCTGCTGCAGAAAGTGCCACAGAAACGCAAGGGCCATGTTTCTGAATTTAAGTCCAGTTTACCGATGAGAACATTGTGAGGAACCTTGAACTTGAACATAATCCCAAAAAAATGAGAAACCAAATGGAAACCTGTGAAATATTTCTTTTCCCCTCTCCTTGCAAGCATTTTTAAATTAAAATCCCTTAAACACAAAGAGCCTCCTTCCTCCAAGTAACCTTTATAGCATTTAGAGTTGAGACAGTGGAACAAAACCAATATTGACCAAAATTCATCATGAAAACGAGCTTATAGGGCAGCATCCTCGAAATAAGAGAACCACAAACTGAAAAACAAATCTTCACAGTCCTATTTCATCCCACTGTCAATCAACAGCACCAGGATAGCTTGTTTTCAAGAATTAACTGTACCATCTTTGTATCTGGCACACAATCAGACAATTATGAGGTTAAAGCAGCTTCTTTGTAGACTTCTTTTAAGACTAAGACTGACTTTAACTTAACCATGATCTCCAGTATTACTGAGACAGGTCTCAATTTTTTTTTCTAACTTGCATGCAGTGAATAAACCTACACAGTTTTACTGCCCCTGGCAGAGAGAGGAACATCATAGGGAAACTACAACTAATATTTTGTACTTTGAAATTGAACTGAGTAGCTCCAGCAGCATTTATGAGGTCGAAGCATATGAAAGAAAGACCTCAAGCAGCTGCATGAAAATGAACAACAGCCCAAGAAAGTGGTAAAGACAACCAATTAGATCAGAATTCTAAGTCACAGCAGGTGACGGTTGTTCAGAACTACTTTTCACTTTCTTAAGCACATAGGAAAACCTAACTGTAGTTAATAAAGGCCATTAAATTATGTAATGTCAGAACATAGCAGACAGAATTGCCAATAAAGATTATGACTATGAAGTACTAAACCATCATTCGAATGTTGGCCCATGACCACGTGGGATGCCTACAGCGACCTGAGTTATTCCTTCCCCATAAAAATATACACTCTACCCTCCCAATGCCTTTTAACACTCATTCCCTGCAGCCATACTTCTGCTGGAAAATATGTGAAGTTTACTGGGGTAAAAGAAGTGATAACTACGTTTTATTTCACCTCAGGAATTGGCTGCAATTCACAGTAGATGGACCATTAAGTATTTCTAGACAAACCTCTGTCCATTTTCAATCTCTTTACCATCTGGCCTTTCTGTTTTACTTTCCCAATATCATATTATGAATGACAGGATATCTGCATCCACAAAAGCAACCTGAATATTCTCACTCCTTTGAACATCTAAATTTCACTAATACTCACACCAGAGTTGTGTGGGTGTCCTCTACACTAAATTATCATTATGTCTCTGTTAACAGCGTCTTGGCTGTAGTACAGCACTACATGCTAAGCACACAGCGCACAGTATGAGAATGACCCTTATTACACAGCATTAACCTGATAAACTGACTGGAATGAAAGCAGAGACTATATGATCTGCCAACACCATAAGACTTCATGGTTGCTTGTTTTTTCTCCTATTTTTCTCCTACTCTCACTTGTCATATAAAGCCTTTATTTAATTAAAATTTACTTACCGTTTCCAATCTCAGCTTTGTAAGGGCAGTCTGTCTAGGTTTCTCTTTTTTACTAATATAGTTGTGCAATAAAGAGAAAGCCAATGATACGGCAATAAAAAATGCCCTTAAGCTTGTTGACAAAAAGGGAGCATGGCTTATCTAAGTTCTTGGTTCTTCTCCAACATTATGACACCCAGTCTCCAATTTTGCATTACCCTTGTATCACACGTATGACTGAAATGCTGTTTGTGCTGAAGCCTCTGTGCAAATATTGGCTTTTCTTTTTTTTTATTTCAGATCTTGAATAACCTCTGGAAATGCTTCTAGAGCACACTTTCAAGTGGTGTGGGAATTCTTAACCAATAAGCTTCAGCCATCTCATTAAGGTACACTTTTATCCATTTGCAGCTAATAGCTGGGGTGAGGGGTGGGTGGGCATGGGGTCGTGGGTGGGTGTGTGCATGCACACCAGGAAGGGGAGGGAGCATATGTGTGCACTGTTTGTATCACTCTCACAGGCATTTGGTTTCTGATTTAAACTGTATTTTGCAGGAGCAGGTCTCATCATGGATTACAGATGGAACCTAGAGAAAGATTTGGTAGTGAAGACTAACACAGCTTGCTACTATAAACATCAATAAAACTGTACTTTAAATGGATGCTGCAGTCTAAATGCCAAACGAAAATTTCAGAAGAAAGAGTCAGAAATCAAGCTGAACAATGTGTTTCCTTTCCTTCCTAAGCTTCCCACACCAAATGGAAGAGGATGGCGGGGAAAAGGGGACAATTTTATGCCATCCCTCAGACAGCCAACAGTTTATTCTGTAATTGCCAAAATTTATGTGCATGCATCAAATCAGTAATTCTTCTCTTGATTAGGGAATTTCATTCCTGCAAAATTCTGGCAAATTATTTTCTAAGCTGCTTTTCATTTTCGGTATAGGTTTTATGTTCAAGATGTCATCTTCCTCAGCCATGAAATCCTATGTTGTAGACAATTTAAATCTGGACTATATAGAAGACTATATAGACTATATGTTCATTGTACACGAGGAAGGAGTTAATGTCTTTGCTTTTTTTTTTTTTGTAAACCATCATAAAATCGCAGGTAAGGCAGCAGTGAAAAGTTTTTTTGCTGCCCAAGGAAAAACACAAACTACTACGTACGTTGATGTAGCATGAAATTGTAACCTGAAGAAAATTTCTCTACTAAATGCAGTAGACAAAGATCTGGTCAGGTCTAAGAATCAGAATGCTTGGTTCCTACTTCACAAGCTCCCCAAGTTTTAGCATTTCCCTTTTTATCTCCTGTGCCTTGCTCAGTTTCTCAAGTCTGGCAACTTGCCTTGAAATCAAGAATTTAAAAACATGTCTCAGAGGTTTGCTTTTCGTTTTCTTTTTTAATGGTACAGCAACAGCAAACACATTGCAGTTATCAGAAAACAAAATGCTAAAAAAATCAAACTAACCAAACCCATGCCTCCCCTTCCCTCCTCACCATTAAAAAAATCTCAGCCTTATGCTCTTGTTTCTTCTCCACACAGGACAACACACAATTTAAAATTAACCATCACATCAGCCATTACCCTCTCCCAGGTAACAAGTGACAAGACAAGAAGAAACAGCCTGAAGTGGCACTAGGTAAGTTTTAGTTTAAATATTAGGTGAAAGATTTTCACGGAAAGGGTTGTAGAGCATTGGAAAAGACTGCCTAGCAAAATGGTAGAGTCATCATCCATGAAAATGTTCAATATGATACGGTATATGGTGACATAACGGGTTGTTGTAAACACAGTGATGGTGGTATATTGACAGCTGGACTCAAAAGTCTTTCCCAACCTTAACAACTCTATGATTCTATTACTTTCTGAGTACTTCTATGAACAGTGTATACAAGACCTACACTAAGCTTTACCACCCCTCCCAGCCACTGTTCCACAAAACTTCCTAGACATTACATTTTAGATTTTTTTATGTATTTCCCCTACAAGACTGGCTCCTTTACATAGTTCATGATACCAAGAGCTTGTACAAGAGGTGATTGTTATACCAGATGGCATGAGAGGCAGAGATTGACCATGTTTAGCAACAAGAAAACAATGCAGCTCATTAGCACAACATTTGAGATAATCCAATTATCACTTCTCATGGCACTTCTTAAAGTATGAAGGGAAAGCTATATTCTAGAGTCATGCAAGTATAATGGCCACATCTTAAATCTAGTAATGAATACATTTCTAAAATGAGGTTGTAGAGACATGAGGGTCAGTCTCTTCTCACAGTTAGCAAGTGACAGGACAAGAAGAATCGGCCTCAAGCTGTAGCAGGGGAAGTTAAAATTTGATATTATGAAAAAATTCTTCACCAAAGGCATTGTCAAACATTGGAACAGGCTGCCCAGGGAAGTGGTTGAGTTACTGTCCATGGAAGTGTTTAGAAGAGGTGTAGATGTGGAGCTTAGGAACATGGTCTAGTGAGGATTTGGTAGAGTTGATCTTAAGTCTTTTCCAAGCTGAACAATTCTACAAATTGAAATGCACAGACTGAAGTGCTCCTACAAGCCAGACTTTAAATGAAGGATTGGATGATAGACATCTGGAAAACTAGACTACCAATAATGTTTACTGACATATAAAGAACAGTTGGCAAAGTATACGATCACTTTCGTGACTAAAAAACAAGAGTTAAAGTATCACACTTGTGCCTTTTAGTATTCTTCATGGAAAGGGAAGTGGTGTATAAAAATGTGTACAAAAAGGTGAATTATACATATTTCTTAAACAAAACAAAACAAGAAAAATCAGTCTTTAGTTCTTGTTAATACAGACATTTGAAAAACAAGATGGAATGACATCAAGAAACTGAAATTTGACCTGATGTGACCAGCCTCTGTCACATATGGAAGTTACTAGACTAGACTAGACTGCTCAGCTTTTTTTTTTTCACACCTGCTAAGCCTTTTACATCTGCCAAAATGGTGGGAGACATAAAAGTAAAATATTTATTCCTCAAACTCCATATGACACTTATAGAAGCTGCAGCTCCACATTTGATCAGCTCAAACTCTTTTATAAAGAACAGTTCTCAGTTTGTTATCCTCCACATTTAACAGCCAAGACTTCAGTATTCCTTAGAAAAAAAACCCTCCAAAAATTTACAGAAAAGTAAGACCTTATATCCAGCTGTTCACCTGCAATTCCATACAATTCTCTGCAAAGTTATTTTATATTAAGTGTTCTACATGCAGCAGATGCCAAAAGTGTCCTAAAGGTTTTTTAGGGATCATGTCTTCTATTCATGACAATCAATATATCCTCATCAATGTACCCTCACTTCTGCTGGCAGCCCTAGTAGACAAGACATTCTAAAGCATTCCAAACTTCACATAGCCGGTCAGACAGCTATGTCTGAAACCACGCTGATACGTTTCCTGGTCAAGTCAAAACATAAACAGCAGCAGTGCACTCCATCTTTGTCTCAGGCAGCATTCTGTCTGTGTGTCCCTGCAATATGGAAAGTGATGTAGACAAGCCTGTAAGTACTAGAGTACTTAACAGTTGTAGGCCTTCCCCAGATGCTCAGAAAAGGTTTTGGTGGCTAGAACAAAATGATTTTGCAAGAAACGAGAACTAACAGTTAATTCATAACTCTTTTTCTTCCCCCAAATTAGTCAGGCTGAAAATGTAAATTTAGAAAATAATTTTCTGAATAAAACTAGTCAAAAACTACACTAACATCTGCATGTGAGACTGTGTTCTTCAGATTCTAAAGCAAAATGTTCCTCATTCATAGCTCTTGTAAATTCTATTTTCTTCTCTTCAGGTTTGCAGAGAAGTGCTAGAATGCCAAGTGATAAAAATGACTCAGCAAACAGACTGGTTAAAAACCATGCTGGGTAGAAACACAAAAAAAACCATTACTTCCTCCCTTAAAATTCAGTAGTTCTGCAGAGCTGACAAGGTAAAAGGAAGCAACACTTGGCCATTTTTCTTTAAATATACTGTTTATTATGTTCCTATTTTTATGCAGGTCCTTCTGAAAAAGATGCTTTTTTAAAAGCTGCTTTCACACTGCATTAAAAAAAAATCTCTCATTCAACATTTGAAAAACAAGAGGTTACTGTTGCATAACATTTATTTTAATTTTTTCCTTTTAAATCATTAAAACCTGCTTACAAATTCAAGATATCTTTGCTAAAACTGTGCAGGACAATAGAACATAAAAACAAGTAAGTGTAATTTAAATGGTCTAAAATTCAAAATGCTGCCTATGAAGCAAAATCTTAATTCAGAAACGCGAGAATATTTGGACACAATATTGTATTAAGAACTGAAATATAGATTCACAGACAAGCAAAGTAAGTCAAATACCTTTAGCCTCCAATTATCTCCTACTTCTGTTTTGATTCTGTTCAGCCAGTTTTCATCAAAGTAAGCTGGATCTCTGAAAGATAAAAAGTGTATTCATTAAAAACACAGAATAGAAATTGTGAGTACACATTAGTCATTAAGCTCCCATCTCAAGTCTGAGTTAATTTAAATTACTACTTCTTGTATCTGATGCATTGCCTGAATATAGTAGTCCAGAATCCTGTTACTACTCACTTTTCTAAGATCTTGCACCCTGTCGACAGCACAGCTTCGTGTGCCATTAGCAGCTTATGCTTTGGAGGAAGCTTCTCTATATTTTGAATGCATTTTGTCAGTTTCCCTCTCTAAGTCCTGCCTCTTAATTTCTCCTCCGGTGCTGCAGCAATATTTACTTGCATTTCTTAAAAGTGTTAAAAATTATTACTTTTCTGTATCTTATGGATCCCTACCATTGTACACTGCTTACAACTATTCAACTTCTAAAATAAAAAGCCTGAAACTGAACAATACATATGCTGTCTTGATACAGCAAGACGAGCCAGGAAGCATCACTGAAGTTTTTATGACTAAGAACAGACTTCACTATTTCATCTACCAAACACTATCAGTTCTTGAAATTCTCTTTTCACAGTAACCCTACACAAATCTTTTTGTAAACACCCTTCCTCAGAAGTTTTTCTATCCTCTGCACTTTTGACAAGGCAATCAAGAAAAAGAACAGAGAACTCCTACTGCTTGCAGAGTGTACTTCTATTTCTATGGATTTCTCCCTATTCATTTTTCCCCAAGCATCTTCCACAAGCTGCTTCTTCAAGACACCTCCTGAGATTCTCTCTCCTGCTGCCAAGCTCAAAGATCCTCTAAAAGGCTAACATTTTCTACTGCTCAGTTCAGTCAAATTTTCCCTTTATCACAGAGAATTTTGAAAATGCTATAATCAGAATTAAGGAGAAAGAATGTACTACATATAAAAGGTTTTAAAGGAGTAGGAAACATAAGGAAGGGCTCATATTTCATTCAATATATGAAATTAATACAGTCAGAGTGAAATAAAACACCTTTCTATTGTTAGCAAAATGCTCTTAAGAACTTGTGTTACAGTTTCAGGTGAAATGCTCTTATTTTCTGGATTACACTGCCGCATTTGCCATGGATTACCATTAGATTCACCGCTGCACCTTCTACACAGAGAAGAGTTCTGGACTGAGCTCTTTTTTTAACGGCAAGATGCCATGAGATCTTTTGGCAAAACTTCAAGAGAAATCTGAATATGCCTGGAGATTCAAATAACATCCATATCATATATACTGTAAACCAGCAATTACATCAGTGGTTTTATTAGAGCACAACTTTGCAGCCACACTTTGCATCTGATGCACAGTACATGTTGTATTCCATCTTCTCCACAGTGTCTTCACAATGCATCAAGGTCTGCAAGCTGTATTACAACTACACAGCAATACACAGCAATGGAGGAAGATCACAAACAGCAATGCTTCTCTACTGACACATTTTCATTGCTATTTTTACACACTTTGTTACAGACTCTAGTGAAGATTACAGCATATTTCATTTCCCTTGACATGGCATCCACAAACATATATCTGGAAGAACAGCTTTAATTACTAGTTAAGTTGATGACTCCAAATTACTTCCATTCAAAAACTGTACAGTTCTAGCACAGATGACAGAATCTTAAATTACAAAACAGAAAAAGCAATGTCTCATCCAGACTATCGTCTGTTTTCGAAATATATGTTTTCAAATAGCTTTCAAATGGCCTCTCTGCCACAAGAAGAAAGTAAACCTAAGAATGACATTGATTCAAGTATATATAAGATCTGTGACATATGAAGAAAGTTCACATTCAGCTTTTACAAGAAAAAAATAGCTCTACTTGCAAAAAGCCTTAATTAAAAACTCTTTGTTTGCCTAATTTCCACTCAATCATAACAAAATCCTCTGGACACTAATGAAAATAATCCCATTTTAAGTGTGGGGTTCAAAAAACACACTGATGACTGTCAAATGGGTCTTCTGGGAATTGCCAACACACAAATAAGCTTGCTTAGTAACAGACTCACTATTATAAAGTATTTACGCAGCTGAGAGAGAAAGCAGGTATGACCTGTGCTTCCCCATCAAAAAACCCCAACAGTACTTCCTTAAGGATTGTACCTTATTATTTTAAGGGTTGCGCCTGCCCACTAACATCTTCAGCTGCTTCAAGGCTCAGTGTTATGAATATATCAATTCTTGACATAACATTTTTCAAGGTAAATAATGGTTCTAAGAAACAACATGGGTAAGTATAAACAACACCCCACAAGTGAAATTATATTTGACTGATATTGCATATCCAGTATTCAACAATAACAGCACCAATAAGGGCACCATCTGAGGAACAGTAAAAAGATTTTAGAGTTAGGTCCAACTCACTTCATTCTGGAAGCCTGAAATTCAGCAGAAACTAAGCATCTTTTCTCAGCTACTACTGTAATAAAAGTAACACATGGACAAGCAACTGTCTGTTTCAGTCTTGATGGAAGTCACAGGCTACCTAAATCGTTATATATGTCATCAGACATACTTAAGGAAGGTCCCCGAGAAATAAATCTAAACTCAGTGTGGTAGCTCTCTTCCACAGATCCCATTTGTTGTTTTATTTGTATGTATACAAACCTTATGGAAGCATCCAAGGGTCCAGCAGCTGATAAGCAATCCAGTTGAAATCAATACCACGTAACAGTGGTCAAAATAGCACAAACAATTCTTTCTAGAGAACCTTCATACAGGCTACACAATAATTAATAGCACGATTCAAAAACACTTTGCCAGGAACACAATAAGCAGAAAAGCAACGGATTGGGTATCAACACCAATCAAATCTAGAATGATCATCCTTTCTTTAACCTAAATCACCTACCGTTATAATTTTCTTTCTCTTCAAAAGTCTAATTAAAGTTCATTACCAACAGCAACGCTCTCTCTATGTAACAAACTACTGGAAGTCAAACCGGAAATAAAAACTTTTCCACAAGAACTTCTAAACATGCTTTTAAAAGGGGGCTTCCAGATGTTAGGTCATTCACAGCCTTTGCTGCAAGTCTCCCTTTGTTGTATTTTTGGGGATCAAGTTTCAATCAAATTCAGAGTCCTTTAACCATCTTAGGCCATTTCATTTGGAAACAATAGCATTCTTCTTACAGTGTTTGAAAAAGCATCACCTAATCAAATATGAAAATGTGTGGCTAAGAAGTGAGCAGCTAAACTATCAGAAAATTGATAGTTTAGTTGGAGCATCTTCATTACAATGAGATGACTTGTGCATGAACTAAGTATTCTGAATTCAATAAGTTTCTGAGCCTAGATCCAAACCTACACAATCTCTAGCACTGGTTAACTTTCAGGTTTAGAAAGGTGTTTGTGTATCAGTTGATTGCTGCCTACTATCTCAGTAGTACTGCAGATAAATGGGACTTTTCTTCAAAGCACAAGATACTTACGCTGTTGTTAATGCTCTATCACTTCATGTGATGTTTTCAGCAGTGCTCATTTATACCATCTCTATCTATCTTATTTTATATGCAAATTTTCCTTTATTTAAGCAATCATCTCTCTGCATCACAGATGCCAAGAGACAGAAATACTCTTCTGAAGAAAACCAACCCACAGAGCATGTAGTGTAACTCATGATTATTACTCATTTTAACAGTGGTACCGTAAGCTGCTTCAAAAAACTTGTAATATACAAAATCATGGCTTTTGTGTTTTGCATGTGTCAAAACAGACACAGTGTGTTGCAACGTATAATATAACAAATGAATAATTCATTGAGAGGGGCGCAATGCACAGATGACAAAAGAAAAAATACACCATTTCTTACATTTACCAAGGCCAGTATGATCAAGGAAGAAAGAATTAAAACAACAGGGTATTAAACAGTCTCCAGAGTGGGATGAAAGGAAAATTTTAAAATGTAGTATAAAACAGGAAATTGTGCTATTCTAGGGATATCAGTGGACAGTGAAAACATAAGTAACATCAGTGCAAGCTACACAAAAAAAAAAGGATGTGATTCAGAAGCAAGCTATGGCACTTCTACCAGCACAAGCCACACAATTTTAGGCTAACAATCTACTCATAAAAAAAACTAAACATTTTCTTTTGCTTCCACTCTTTACTTCTGGAGTACAACATTCATTAAAATAATCAATACTGATTATGTACAGGCATTTTATCTCACTATATTTCACATCAATCCTAGTCAGAGGGACTAATGCTAGTCAGAAGGATCACTACACCTGATTAGAAACAAATAATCTTACAGAATAACACACAGAAGATAAGCTAAATCATAGGCTGAATTTCTTCCTCCAAGATAATACACTTAGCACTAGAGAACTACATTCAATGGTACTTTAAGATGAAATTCAAAGATAAAGTTTTAATGCTACAAAGGATGAAATATCCTTTGGGAATTTACCAACACGTGTTTTCTAACAGCTGAGACTGCAAGCAAAACATTCATGCTTGGTTACATAGAACACATTTTTGCAATTTACTATCATGCACTACACCAATAGTGAAAAGTTTCTGAAGGCGTCAGTAATTTCCTCTGTAACTTTTCTTCTTACAGCTTCTTCCAGCAGTTTTGGTAAAGAAAATTCTGCTATATTTGTTGTGATGTCTGGCACTTCTACAAATGGGCTGCTACTGTGAGTGCAAAAAATATTGAGGATGATGTATGAAAAATTAAGAACCATAGAAGAAACTGTCCGTCCCTTCCACTTGGCACAGCTGTTTTTATCAGCTGATGAGCAAGCAATGATCTTCCTCTTCTTTTTCCTCTTTCCTTTCTTTTTCTGACCATAAATCCTACAGTTCTGTTTTGTGCAAATCTTATGTAGGTCTAAAACAACTAATTCTCTGAGCTAGGGATCTCTCAAAAACAGTTCCTCATGATGACCCACATCTTCTATCTTCATAAGTACCAGTGGACTCTTCCTATGAAGGTAGATGTAAGGAAGAAAAATAGAAATAATAGAGTTCACTATTAAGCCTTCAAGTTTTTTGGAAGAAATGCTATCACCACTCCTCTCTCTGGAAATATATCCAGGTCACTGGAACACCCCAGCACCTTTAAATTTTCATCAACGTGCCCTGACTCCCAGCAAAGTAGTCTTCCTGTTATATCTCTTCAAAGGACCTAAAGGAGGATTTCACTGCTAATGTTGAATTTGGTTTTGTTTTCAGGAAACAATATTTTAAATGGCTTTGTCGACATGCTCCTGATCAGTTTTCTAGTCAGCTTTACAAATGCTGATCCCTGTATTTGACCTATATTCTAAATTCATGTCCAAGGAAAAAAAAAGTTTGGCTATTCTACAATCCTTGGTTTCTACTTCAAAAATCAACTAGACGAACCTTCTGTTACACTTCTTAGATTACACTACTTATCTTCTGTTTATTATGTTTTACGAAGAAAAACAAAAAAGCAATGTTTTCTCTCAAAGACTGTACGTGTTATCATTCCTGTCGTACAGTCCAATATCAGACTTCGGCCGATCTTCAAAGTTTATCTCAACAGGAATGCAGTCAAGATTTAGCAATACTGTTGCTACATTTCAGCATGAGAATATGCCTGTTCATTACGTAAGTATGCAAAATGTTAAACCTGAAGCACACTATCATAAAGTAACATAGTTGAATACTAATTTTGGTATGTTCAAATTATTACATAAAGAAAGAATTATAAATTTTTTAGGTGATTGTTACATATTTTAAAATCATGCTACAGAAATGCAATATTTGTGTTGTATATTTATTTTTAAACTATCAGTTCATCAGCTGAAAACAGTGTCTCAGAACCACATGCTAAAATATCAGGCTTTGAAATATTTGACTATATTGAGATTTCCCTCTTCCCCTTTATTATTCTTCCTGTGAACTGGCTGCTCCTTCTCTCACTAGGAGGAAGGCTTCTCCTCCTGAGAATCTGCAACTACAGAACAGATTCAGTGCCCTCATAGCAGTTACAGCCCTAGGACTCTGTCAAACAAATCATCTGTGTTCAGTAAATCTGAGCCACACAGCAGCACAAGAGGGAAGTGCTAAACACTAGCACAGGATGGAGGACCCTCATCTTCTGACTGACATCATTCAAGGGCTCTTGCTTGCTAAGGGTTTGATTTCCTGGCATTGCTGAAAGACTGCTGAAGCTTATCCAGCCCTCACATTATTAGTCCTTCTGCTCTTCCACCTGGACATGACCTGTACAGCAAGGGAAATCTGCAAAGTGCCGAGTGTGATTATACAGCTTTGGAAGCTATGGTCAAGGCTCAGATGGTGTTCTCCCCTGCTGCACCAGTTAGTGAGGAGGAGGAGGTTTGAGCAGCAGACAGATCCCACAGGTCAACAAACAGCTGTGATATAGTGTTGGCAACAAAGTTTTGGTTACAATAACCATTAAACCCTTTCGAGAACAAGGACTGCTTGGAAGAGATGGGATCCACCAGACTACGGTGGGCAGACACATCTTCACAAACAGGCTGGCCAAAGTGGTAAGAAGAGTTTTATACAAGGAACAACAAAAAACCAAACAATAGGTGACAAAGTAGTGGACTCTCTTAAAGAACTGGACTCTGTTGAAGAACTAGGGGTGAGGAATGATATGAACAAAAGGTACCTCGAAGCCAATGAAACAGGTCTGGGTAAAGTACGATCACCCCAAGCACATGCACATAAATGTAGAAAGGCCTAAAGAAGAACATTCTGGGGAAAGCTTCATTCCTTGCAATCAGAAAAACTGGATGCATATGTGGAGTGCTTGGGCACTGATGCATGCAGCATGGAGAACAAATAGGAAGAAAGAGTTCTACATGTAATTACAAGGTCACAGTCTCACTGGGATCATGAAGTTGTGGTATGATGGCTCACATGCCAAGGCTGCTGCCATGAACATATACAGGCTCTTCAATAAGAACAAGTTGAGAAGGCAGTGACAGAGAGATGCTCTTCCTGCAACAGACCAGAGGGAATGCATGAGCTCTGTCTTAGGACGGATATGAGCCAGCTGAGACATTACTGATCAGAATGACTAAGAAGATCAACACGAGTGACACAGGCTATAGACTGCCTGATCAGGATGACATCTTCACAGAAGAACTGATGAAGCATGATGAGGCTAACTGAATAGCAAGGCGGGCTGGAAAATAGCTGAAATGCTAGGCTCAAAGATTTCAGAAGCATGAAATCCAGCTGGAGGCCAGTTCACTAGCAGCATATCCAAGGGGTCAGTACTATAAAATGTCTTTAATAGAGACCTAGATGATAGGCAATTTTTCACATAATAAAAGTATTTGATGCACCTGATAGCTGCATCGCCATTTAGGAGAAATTCAACAAGCTGGAAAAACAAGCTGAGAGGAACCTTACATATTTCAGAAAATGTAAGTGCAAACAGACCCTATTGACCAGTATATACTGGGGGCCAGCTGGTTGATAAACAGCTTTGCAGACAAGAAACTAGGCAGAAACCAAGTGCAACACACTCCAGCAGTGTGTCCTTGTCCTTGCAGCACAGAAGGCAAACGACAATGTGGGCTGTGTTGGGAAGATAGTTGCCAGCAGGCCAAGAGAGGTACTGCTCAGATCTGTTAAAACCAGATCTGACTTGCTGCCTCCAGGACTCCCCAGTAAGAGAGACACCTGGACACACACGGAAGTTCAGCAAAGGGCAATGAATATGATTGACAGACTGAAGTTTCTGTCAAATGAGGTGAGACTGAGTGAGCTGTGTTTGTTTAGCCTCAAGAAGAGAAGGCTCAGTAGGATCTTACCAATCCTGTGTATAAATAACCCGATGGCTCCTTCTTCTTTATATAATCTCAGTGGCGTCAGGTGAATGGACAAGAGGCAGGGGAAACAAACTGAAAAGTACTTCCAACTGCAAACAACTAAATCGACAGTTCCATTCAGTTTATCATGGAAGCTTTATTATATTTATACAAACTACTTTTAAAGCTACTGACTATAGTTTCAAACAACGATCAGGGCCAATTACCTTACTGAAATCACTGATTTCAATTTTAAGTGTGAATCTACAAGCTTAGTTTTAATTCAGCTTACTTTCCAGTAAGTTCACACTTGAATAAACTCTTCTCTAAAACAAAACTTTTTGTTTTTTCATTTAAGATAGCTATCTGTAAACTACAGAGAAGAAATCATTAGTCATGTTCCAGTTTAAAGTACCACTAAAGCTACATCCTTAAGGAATACCAGCCACAGTAAAACATATGGAAATGTATTTTAAAAGTACAGTAAAAAAACCTCTGTATTTAATTCATTAAGTAAACAATTACTTACATTTTTTGAAGAACCTGGGCCATCACAACCCCACTCGTTAAATCTTCCACGGTCTGGCATGGTGCCTCTACATTAAATGTTTGAATCTGTGGGAGAAAGGTAAAAATTATCTTTGTTTCCTTCAATGTCAAGGAATTTTCAAAAGCTTGAAAAAAACCTCTACCAAATAGAATAAACTCCACACATTTTGAGTACATGTTAGGTTTAAAAAGCTTTATATTTAATAACCATCAAAGAAATTAACAGAGCTCAGTATCCTTGTTTTCTCAATAAACTACTACAAAAACCAGTACTGCATTCTCCAAAAGGCAAACTTTCTACCGCATTTTCTACTTTCTGAAAGTCATCAGTGCATTCAAGTACTTCCATATATTCATGTGTATATATTCAAGTACACTCTCTCAATCGACAAAGAAACTCAGTTTTTAGAAGGAACACTGATCACACAGAACGCTCATCAGCTCCTCACAAAGAGAAGATGAAATGTAGATTATCATACATATTCCAAACTTGATTATTTCCCACAGTCAGAAGAGAAGAACACAATGCTGCTAAACCCTAATTGGTCTGTACACTACTAGAATTTTGAATATTTCATGCTGCTGTATTAACACAGTGACAGGCACCACAGTCCAAAGCAAAAATATTTTCTTCCTTGCTCTCTTGGTGAGAAGAATCAGTCCACTTCAGGACAATCTTTTTTAAAAATCTTTTTAACTGGTTTGAGTTATTTGATAATTTACATTAAAGTAACATTGTTTTTAAATGACATGAATGAGTCTGCAACAATAATTTTTATGGTATTTTTCCAGGGTATCTGCCTAGTGCTCTCTGCTACTATTCTCCTCCTAGGGGAAGCTTGGGCATATTTGTAGAAAGCATTACTCATACATACAAGGGATGAGACAGTCTACAAGAGCACTTGCAGTTCAGAGTACAGAAATGTAAGATACATCCATCATTTTTTCTGAGCATAATGTATAACCATTCATGCTTCAGTGGAATTTGAAAGAGTAACAGTGGTTAGTCATTTCCCAATAAATACCCTTCATATGTGTGTATTACAATCAAAAACAATTCATATTTCAGTAGGAAATTTTGAAGGTCTTTCTCTGAGAAGGCTCTCAAAAAGTGAAGTGCACAATAGCCAGATTCTCTTTATACCTTTAGAATAGTTATAAGCACTCTTGGTCATGTAAGGTACAGTAACTCACGTAAGCACTCTAGAAATGCCATTTAACATTAATTTGGAGTGCAGGCACCTAGGTGAATTTTCCTTTTTTTTCCTTTATTCTGGAGAAAAAAACTAACTCTCAACTAGGAAAAGAAAAGCAATTACATCCATGAAGAGTCAAAAATTGAGCTCTCACAGCATGTTTCCTGATCAAGTCCAACTGTGACCAGTCAATAGTAACGAATGATGTCCATGTCCCAAAAGCAAATCAATAAATTACTGAATGGCATATAGAATAGACAGAAGTGACTTCTGATTCAGATTTTCTTACAGCATGGTCTGAGGTACTTAAAGAACCCCTACAGCTGCTTCTCCAGAAAATCAAGAAGCCATCACAGATTGTCATGACACTAGGTGAAAATCAGAGCGAGTGGGTGAGGAAAAAAACCCATGCATGAAAATATAATATAACAGGATGTAACACTAAATTCCTATTTTGCCAGAAAATTGAATTTACCAGTAGTCTCTGATTTGTGGCAATACTGCTGAAGGAATACAGAGACAACTCTGAGTCCCCAGCTCAGCAACATATTAAACAAGAAATAATACTTTACAGCTACAACAAAAAGGGTTGCAATGGCATTATGGATGCTTATGCTTGAAGTTCAAGATGCTAAAAAGATAAAATCATCAAGCACAGACAATGAAAACTTTTTTTCTAATTTTGCACATTATACGTTTAAATAATGAAAATTGGAATCACTTTACTGCATAAGAGCCAAACGAAAAAATCACTTAAGAACTACTACTGTTAAGGTTTTTCAGAAGTAGACAATGTTAAATGTTCTTTTCAAATAAGCAACATAATTAAGATTTTCAGAGTGCAAACTAACCAGGGTATTTTAGATTTATTTTAGAATTTGATATATGAAACATATCCTTGACTAAATAAAAACATATGTAGATGATAACACTACAGTGATGGTCAAAGAAAGGTGACTAAGCCTATTTCCAAAACACAGAAAAACGAGATGCACATTCTCTGTTGTTTTGTATGTAATTTTATCATCATACTTCCCCAAAACTTTATATAGAAAAAAGGTCAAAACTGTCATTAAGATTCAGGTAACCTATCTGAACTCTTTCTTCCTCCCATAGAACACATGCAAAATTGCCATTGAGGAAAATATTGTTTTTCATAGTTAGACATACAAGAACAGAAAGAAAGACTTAAACTAATGTTACTTTCATATTCATACACATTTAAATTTTATAACAAATGTCTTTGCTTTTATATTTCAATTGTGTCAAATTTATGCTGCAAAACATTTATACAAATCTTAAAAAATAAAGAACTACATGCTTTTCATATCCTTCAGAAATTATCTTTCAGAGATATGAAAGTAACAAATTTTCTTCAAAAAACCTGAACAAAATAGCTTTTCAAATTTACATTGAGGTTAAACTATACCATTGCCAGATCTACAATATGCTAAACTCGTCTAGGAAAGTAAGAGTTCATATTATAGAAGGAAGAAAATTATAAGAATGTGGCAAATTATAAAAATGTTGCAAGACACAGAGTTCCAGCTATGGAGACAAAGAAGCAAATTTTTGCTTGTGTGCCTCTAAAGAGCTATGCAGTAACAGCTGTTAAAACACTGCTCTTCCTGTGCATTGTGATGTATCTCCTTCTGAAAGACTTCTCTCCCTTCCTGCAGGAACTGCTCCTCTGGTGCTAATTCTTGAGTGCCTGCAATGCAGTCCTCATTGTTAGTTCCACAGCATTGAAAATTAATTCATGTTCGCTGTTATGATTATTTGGGTTCTTTCCCCAGTTCTCAAACTGCTGTATGGAGCCTGTACATCATGTCTGTGGGCATACATGATTCTCATGAAGTTCAAGGCCAAGTGCTGCATCTGAGTTGGGGGCAACCCCCCTTTCAACACATGCCGGGTGATGAACAGATCAAGACCAGCCCTGCTGAGGAGTTGGGGAGTGCTGGTGGGTGAGAGGCTGAACATTAGTCAGAAACATGCATGGCCAGCAGGTTAAGGGAGGTGATTTTCCCCCTCTACTCTCTCATGAGACCTCACTATTCTTAGTACTATGTCCAGTTCTAGGGTCCTTTGCACAAGGAAGACACTGACATATTGGAGCAGACCCTGAGCAGGGCCTTCTTCCTATGAGGAACGGCTGGAGAGCTGGGGTTGTTCAGCCTGGAGAAGAGAAGGCTCCAGGGAGACCTCACCGTGGCCTTTCAGCACTTAAGGGGAGGACAGACACACTTTTTAATAGGCCCTGTAGCAACGAGAAAAGCAGTAACTGTTTTAAATTGAAAAATCATATATTCAGACTAGATAAGGAAGAATTATTCTATGATGAGGGTGGTGAAACACTGGAAGAGAGAAGAGGTAGACCCCATCCCCAGTAAGGCAGGGCTAGGCTCTGCACAACCTGATCTAGCTGAAGATGCCCCCACCCAAAGCCGAGGGGTTGGACTACTTGACATCTAAAGGTCCCCGACAACACAAACTATTCTATGATCCCATCACACAAGACTCTGGTGAAAAGAAAGGGAAAAATGCCAGCCACTTGTCTCTATCACTAGGTCTAGTAGGTCTTCATATCTTCCATGAACTACCATGCAATGACAGAAGAGGGTTCTCTAATTTTATTAAATATTAATCCAGATCTCTGATCCACATGGACATGAACAGCCAATTTTTAGACAAACCTTAGAGTAAGAATTAACAGGTGACTGTTACAATGCAAAGGAGGCTATCACGGGGGACTAAATAATTACTTCAGAAAGACAATACCTTAGATAATATTAGTTACAGTTCCTGATTACATACATGACTACTAAGGATTTGTTAGCTGCTAGGGATAGGATGCAAGAACATATTTAATGAAAAATACTTTTGGTATGAAGGTCAGTGAACTGGACAAGCACTCAATTATCAAAGACAGTAGATGAAAGCCAGGATAAAAATGTAATGGGGAATCCAGCATCCCATGAAACCTGATGGGAAAAAAAAGAAGCAAAAAACAAAACAAAGCAAACTAATTCCACCTCAAAGACAAAAAAATTCTAAATGACCCTTTCCTTCTCAACACTAAGGTACAATGAAAGATTTGCTCTTTGTGCAGTGATTATATATATAGCTTGTTTTTTATTAATGATGCAGTTATGTAACAAACCTTTTAAGTATTCTTTTGTAATAATACCTGAAATTGTCATTAGTGGTTCTTAGCAAATAAAACACTGTGTGACTGGTTACCTTAAGCATAAACACAACAAACAGTAACACCCAGTCTCTAACTTATCCAAGGCAAAGCATTCCGCAGTCACTGCTGGAGGATAAACTGAGCATAGGTCCACAAATCATGACCAACCTGCCTGTTTCTGTCAGTTTTGCCACTCTCTTTCCCTCTACCTATCACTATCATTATTATTAACTATTATTATTAGCATATTAGTACTGTTATAGTCATTATTAGTACTATTGTATATTTATGTTATTTCTAGCCTATCATTAATATTATTATTGTTGTGTTGTTTTGTTTCAATGATTAAATTTTTCTTATGTAAACCTGCTAGGTTTACCTTTTCTTTCCCACTCTTCTTCCCACTGGCAGGGGAATCAGGGGGGAATGAGTGAGCAGTTGTGTGATCCTTAATTCCCAGCAAGGGTTAAACCATGACACTATGACTTCAGAATTATTTATCCACTATTTTCCTGTGTTTTTGGAACTGACTATGCAAGCTTACAGCTGGTTGCTATGCAGAGCCAAGAGCAACGCCATGCTACTACAGAAGAAACAAATCAGAGAGACAAGACAGGGAGAAAGTGGCTGTGAAAGGAGACAAGAAAGGAACCAGCCTCACCGGGTTGGACGCAGAGAGCACACTGGCAGAGAAGAATAAGGTGGGTCAGATATTTTAGTCCTTGTACGTTAACCCTGCATTACCTACAAAATCTGCAAAAATCTAACTAAAACAACATTTACCCAGCTTCAATGCCTGGAGGAAACCAGAATATCAATTCTTTTCACAACAGCGAGATAATTAAGTGATAACACACAGTAGTTCTTCCTCAGACGTACAATTCTTGTATTGAGACAGTCCTTTCAAATTAGAAATGGATTCCTATTCTAAAAGCATCTTTTCCTTTTGGATAACCTTAAGGTTCCTTTGCCCATTTTTCTCCTCACAAATGGAGGCCTGCTGCTGCTATCTTCTGCCTGCATAGTCATGGCATAAACTGTTTTTTGATGCTTTTCAAGACAACAACAGACCGCATGAAACAAACAATGGGGAAACAGATTTTCTAATAAACAGCAGCTTTATTCCAAGATTTGAATTTGTGAATGTTTCCACTGATTTTTAGGTTGTCAGACTTCCATTACTACAATCTCAAAAGTTACTTTGCAATCCAGCTGTAACGTTAGCTACTCAGGGTGGGGATTCTTATGGGGCAGGACTTGAATCTTAATTTTTTATTAATTTGCCTCTCATTTTATGTATATTGTGTTTAACCCCAAATATATGAATAGGTCAAAGCCATTAAATATCTCGATCAAAATATTTTATTCAAAGTGACACTTTTTCAGATATTAAATATTTCCTTTGCAGAAACACAGTGCAGAAAGCAGAAGACACACCTTGACTAAAGCTTACTTACTAAATGACTTGAGAGATGAGAGAGCCACAACAGCACAAACCAGTTACTACTGCACTGTCTTGGCATTGCCACTACATTGCTGTTAACTAATGTGTTCAAGTATGACAAATTATTAAGATACAACAGAGTCTCAAGTCTGAATGCTTTTAGGTTTAACCACTTCAGAAACATTAAGGAGAGGACAAGCTAACCTACCAATTCCTGTTGTGAAAATGAATGTATTCCTCTTTTCAGTGGAAAGCCAGATGAGCCAACTGAAGAAAGAGAATTCTAAACAGCATTTGTAATGAAGAAAAAATGAAGATATACAATACATAACAGGAAGACCTAAAACAGCACCACAAACCAACAGTTCTTTCCAAGCCTTCACTATCTCATCATGTTTTAAATAAAAGTAGTATATATCAGTCAATGCTTTCTCTTTTCAAAATACAAGATACTAATAAAGTGCAAAATTGCCAAACATTAAATCAATGCACCCACATTTACAGGATACCTACATTCACACTGCACCAAGCATCAATGAATTTTAGAAAGCTTCTGAAGTGCCTTTTAAGACTAGAAGTATCTTCTCATGGAAAAAAACCCAATTCAAAACGCAAATGTTAGGATTTCCAGGAACCAGTAGCTTCCTCCGCTAACCAGATAGCAAAAAATTTCCATCACTACTGCCCAGAAGAAACAAAATAACACACTTCTAATGATGTCATATTAAACACAAAAGTAGGGTATCTTCTACCTTCAGCTCCCTGACTCACCTAGAAGCCTAGATGGTAATCCAGCCCGTAGAATTGGGACACATGAAGTTTCACCCAAGAAGGATAATGAAACTTCTCTGTAAAAGTAGGTGTTCAATACAAATAGCAGAAGAGTGCTCAATGAACAAGAGAGTGAAATTATTTTTATTCTGAATGAAGATGGCTAGGCTACTAGAAACCTGAACATCAGGCATATGTGCCCAAATGGATCCATACTAAAATAAAGAACAGGCAGCAAGACATAGCATTTATGTGAGGGCACAGGGCCAAGTAAAGTCAATTAACTTCCTGACGACTGGCTAGCTAGAGAAACTTTCCAAATTTATACATATTTCTAATATTACTTAAACAAAACAAACAAAAAAAAAAAACCCCACCACCAAACAAACAGCAAACAGACCAAAAATAAATAAAAAACCAAACCAATAAACAGTAAATAATAGATTATAGCTTTTCCCTTGCAAAATACAGAAGAATAACAATTATTTAAAGCCTGTACTTCCAACCCTTGCAGCTATAATTCAGATGAGAAACAGACTCTATTGACAGGTAAAAAGGAGAGCTCTCTTCCCCAAAAGCACAGAAGATGAATACAAGAACACTAAGTTCTACTGAAATATCATCTGCACAAACTTTCTGATCAGTGTGGAAACACAGGCTTTCACAGGATCACATGAGTAAGAAAGATTTCGCAGCTAAAAGATAGGATTAAGAGAAAGCTGGCCCTGTTTTCACCAGGTTAAGGAATTTCAGACTTAACAGATATATAGCACACCACTAAAATTAGCATAACTTGCAGTTCAAGTCTTTCCTTTTCCTTATTTATATTTCAACAATTGCCTGAACTTCATTGAATTCTGTGCAGAATAAGATTTTTCAGAGGCTGACCAAATTCCATGATTCCTTAAAAAAAGGCAGTAGCCACCATGCATCAGGTAGCCATCTTTTGACATTGTCCACAAAATAAAATCATTAACCCTGCCAGAGTGATTACGTCATGCTGGGCTTTTCTTCCTAGCCACAAAAGGGACAGTAGAATTAATAAAATCAAAAACAAACACACACACAAAAACCACACAAAAATAAATCAAGAAACAAAAAAACCCACACAAATTCTGTTGCAGTTAATCACACACTTATTTCTACTTATTCCTACACTGAAGTGAAACTATGGATACCTTGCTGCCATGGCAAACAAGTTCCCCCAAAGATTTACCTTATGTTATCGTGAAATGTAGAAAAGCTGTAATTCGTTTCATACTTTGCAACACTGCAGTGAGTAAATTACAGATGCTCATTTCCCTGATCTGTTGTCCCCAAAACATAAAGTCATGCGGGGTTAAACATGCATTACTTGTTTAAGTATCCTAACTTAGCTACCTTGAGAGACTTGGCTTAAAATGGGAGGTCCACAAAGGATACAAAGCACTACACTTCCAGCATGACACACTTTTGCAAAGAAGCTTGCAGCTAAATGGCATGAAAGAGCCCTATGAATTCCAGGGCTAAAGCACATTATCATCAGATTTACAATGCATCTTCTTGTGCAATACTTGCTCCACTACCTGCACCACTTCAAAAACATTTCCTGTGTGCCTCCTTTGAAAGGCTCCCATCCCTTTGTGGCCCCAGCTAGTCCACTGAAACACAACTCCAGCTTTGTATCCATTCAGAAGCTTCTGCCTGTCACAGGCAGGAGTGGAGTGCTGGCTGGACTCTCCCACCCTTAACCCTAGAGAGCTTTTCCCTTCACCAAAACCCTTCTCCTTTCAATGCTGCCTCTTTGTTCTCTGCCCTGAATGAGCAGTACTAAGGAACTTAGAGGAAGCAATGAGTTAAGTCACGTATGGCAAAGGCAGACAGAAGAATAATATAAGCATACTCTGCAGGGCAGGAAACCACTACCTGTGGTTAAGGGAAAGAGTTAATCCCTCTCCCTTTCCTGTATGGCAGGACCTGACAGGCTGTTGTCGACAAAAGCAGCAAGGACTTTGCTACTCTCTTTCCCTCACTTCCAACCATGCATTCCTGGTGTAACCTTGTGCTAGTGTTAGTTGCCATGTGGCAAATAACCTCGCTGTTGTTTGGGTTTTTTTAAAATTAATCACTAGGACTTGCAAATTAAATTGATTAAACAACCCCGAATTTAGGTTCTGAAGCTGGGCACTTAATAAACCAAATTTAGGCATAGACCCTTCTAAACGACCACACTAAAGAGTCAGCCAAGAAAGGAGAGAGCAGCAAGTGCAATTATGTAGTAGGAGAGAGAGGAGAGGCCCAAGGCTCAACATCAATGTCTGCACTTGCTGTAGAGAAGTCAAACATGCAGCAAAGATTTCTAATGGTCCAGGAAGAACAGACTGACAGTTATTATCTCAAAGTTTACAAGTCCCAAAATGTCACAATTAAGACAGACAGTTGTGCAAAATTTAGTTTGACTTCATCTCTTTGAAACATCTGTGTTTAAGTATTTCAGAGAATACAGAAACAGGTTTCTCTCCACACCTCCCGCTTTGAGATTAACAAGCTAAAAGAAAAGTTGTTTCCTTTACACTCTCTAAGGTTCACAGCTCCTGGCAGCAAAGTCTGTTTCTTCTCCAATCAACATCTCTCAACCCCTCCCCAAAAAACGAGGGGGCAGAATTGGGAGCCGAAATTGAGCACATGCTAAGTTATATTGAAATATTTTTTTTTCTTCAGAGAACTACTGTAAATGTACACTGTATAGAACAGCTCTTCAGGAAGGAGAAAATAGGAAAAAAAAGCAGAATTTGGGAAAAGGCCCCTAAGAATGAAAATCTAACAGTATCAAAATCCACACTTGATGAATAATGCCTGCACCTCCAAATTCTGTGTTCAGTCTGTGTTTCTCAGATTGACTTAAAAGATGGGGAGGATGGCAAGGAACATATACAAACCATACCCTATTACCTTTAATTATTGTACTCCTATGTTATCAGCCTGTGACTCGCTGTTCAATATAATCTTGAAGAGAAGCTCCTGTTTCTCCTGCTTGACTTCTTGGCAAAACATTAAAAAAAAATCCCTATTACCCAACAATACTGCTAGACACCCCAGCCCCTTCAAACATGGTGAATGTCACACAGTCATAGATAACTATCCCTTTAAAAGCTGGAGCAACAGATGCTTTACCAGCTTAGTGAGAGGTCATCAAATATAAAAAAAGGTTGCTCAGCCTACTGGTCTTTCATATTAGTTACATGGGCTGTGATCTGCCACGTTCCTCAGGCCATATTCCATGAATGCTGACAAGCTCAAGTTTTTTCTGCCCTCTTAACAGCAACACATTGTATTCAAACAGAATAGTTTTCTTGATTCACTGTCATCATCAGCACAATCAGCCACTCCTGAAAGATGTTTTTGTCAAGAGGTAAGACATGCTTATGAAATTATATTATCGTAAGAAAATGAAACTCTACAACTTTGTGGTCAGTGGCCAAGGAGTGGAAGAAGAAACAATTTAAACAGGCATAGCAAGTTGCCTACAATCTTGGCATTTACAAGAAATCAGAAGAGTACTTAAAAACGCAAATGCACAAGGATCAAAAACAGCATAATCTAAAAAGAATATAACTGGACAGCAGGGAAAAACAGCCTCCCTAGTAAATTCCTCCAGTAATTTCTATTGAAGTGCCTATCAAGCATTTGCAAGCAGCCTTTTTGAGGAATCTATTTCATAGTTGGTCACACGGCCTCTATACTTCTTACTACGACAGAAAAATCGTTACAGTTGGGGATAGGCCACGACACAGAAAACAGAGATACACTGTACTGAGGAGATTTTTCAGCCAAAAAGGGGGAGAAGTCAAAGGACTCATATCACATAAAGGACCAAAGTGCTTATGAAATGGAGGATGTTGAAACAGGAACCTTGCAGTGTTTAGAAAGTTCTTACTTATCATGAAAAGTTTTAACAGAAACTTTGTTTGGCCTTGAGGGCTGGAAAAGAAAGCAAGCAGGCAAGATGCAGCTTGGTGGAGGCAGCACATCTTAAAATAAAAGATATTTATCATAATGAAAGAAAGTTCATGACATCTCCACATCAACTTTACTTACAACCACTTAGCAGCAACCTCTTTGAGGAATCCTCCTGTTTACATACCAATGCTAAGCAATCTTTTCAGTATCATATCTTAGCTGTATGCTAGAAAACTTCTCAGGTTACATAGCAAAAGCCTGTAGCCACCACAATGATTTCAGACACATTAAAGTGCAACTGGCACAGGCACGTTTGACAGCTCTCTACATTTTATTAAATGCCTCACCTATGTATCTAAGTTGAGAGCGCTCCTGACACTACACACACACACAAACAACCCAAACCAAGCACCAAAAACACACGTGCTCATACGTGAACCAGTCTTAACTTCTCAACAGAAGAAGCTGTCAACCTCTGTTAGATATGCTGAAACAACTTTAGTATTATTGCAGGTTTACCTCACAGCCACTTTCTTCTAAACTGCCTTGACTGAACTGCATCTTGGATAACAATCCTACAGTGTGTAGGATAGTCTCAGAGGAGGTTTGTGGGAGATTTTTGGTAGAGCAACAGTTCTACAACTACAGTAGGTTGCAAACACTGCTAAAGTGCAAATATCAATTTTGAGGGGCCAGTACTTGGCCTCTAGTCCTTTGTTCAGTTTTGCTCAAGTTGCCACTACTGGGGCTGTTTCCAAATAACACAATGGTCACCTGATAAAGTGGTAGGAAGAGAAAGCTCACACAGGGGTTAAAACCCTGAACAAAAATTATTTAGGAAGCCATGCGATGACACTGTCAGAGAGGTGAAAAATAGACAAGAATTACAACCCGAGCTAAAGCCTAACAACAGAAATAAGTATTGGCAAAATATTAAAAAATAAACCAAAACATTTTCAGAGGTAAGCTTGCTCCAGCTTAAACACAGCAGAAGAGAAATCACAGGCATGAAAGCTAAAAGGCCTAAGCAATATTCTCCTTAATTAAAATCATGAGTTGGCATAGGGAGGAACACTTTCTTCTCACCCTATATCCATCTGAACAAACATTCAGTTTAGACCAAACAGGTTCTCAGACTTGCAGAAAGCCTTATCTATTCAAAACACAGACAAACCAGTTTAAGTACTTCTGTATGAATGTTAAGCAAGCAACCTGGGAAGCTAAACCAGTTCTAAAGAGCAGACAGCTTCTCTGCCATAATGGGAAATGACTGACCTTCTCAGATGTGCATAAACTGTTATTAAGACAGCTCTACCCTCCTATCTAAATGAACGGTTTCCCAAGAATCATTATGGGACTAGAGAGAAAGCCAAGCAACAAAAGCATCTTTACACAAAGTCAGTTTCACTGAGAAACAAAAAACTTCACTGCCTCTTCTGCAAGTTTCATGTATCCTGGAATAAAGTAAAGTCACCTTTCTCCATTTTTTTTAACTGCATCTGTTTCAAAGCCACATTCCCACATACACGATGAAACTTCATAAAGCATAACTTCATACATTGGTCTCAGAATCAAGTTGAATCATTCGAACGTTTTTTAGGATGATTTATTATTTCTGCTAACCAAGAGATGCAGCTAGTCTCCTCATCAGGTCAGTATCTGAGAAGTGCAAAGGGCCCACTACTACAGACAGGACCAGGCTCCACTGGGTAGGTACAGCTTCAGGAGTGCAGATTATAAAGACCGAGCCTCTCACTCAGCTTTTCTTTGCCAGTATTAACACACATCGACTTCCTCAAGACAGCATGGAAAACCAAAAGCAAGACAAGTGGCCAAAACTCGTCAATAACAAAGACGGAAAAGTTGGCAGGAATGTGAAGGAAAGAGAAACTAGGTGACTTATTCCAGAGCTATACGAAGCACTTCCCCAAGAACTTCTTTCCCGAAATTGTTGCCTTCTATACTTTCCAGGCCACTTGCTCACCTCTAACAATAAATTCATTTCTCTTACTCGTCCTTTTTGGCTTTCATTGAGAAATCTAACCTGTTATTCCCCAGGAACTCATTCATCACCATCAGAGCTTCAGTCAGCTCTGGCTTCTCATGGAAAAAAAGTCTGAAAATTTCTGTTTCTACTCAACAATCAGCTGTATTGCAGTTTCATATTCCAAGTAATTACTTGGCAATTTTGAGTATAGAGGGGGAAAAAAACCCAAACCAGCCCCAAATCAAAATCCAGTGGTTTCAAACAACTGACCAATAACTCAGCTACTACAGAAATACAAGTTCCATGTCTGTGTCCAGTCATTGCTCAGATTACAGGTAGCTGCAAACCCAGGTTCAATAGCCACTACATTTTGGCTGTTGTTTGAGTGACAGCATAACCTAAACACATTTTTGGAAAAAAAGCTGCAAACATTAAAGTGGTATGAAGTAATTTTTATCGTAAGATCATAGAATGGTTATGCATGAAAAACCATCTGGTTCCAACCCCCCTGCCATGAGCAGGGACATCTTCAGCTAGGCCAGGTTGCTCAGAGCCCCATCCAACCCGGCCTTGTACATCTCCAGGGATAAACATATCACCTCTTAAGCTGATACTGTAAAATCCTCGACCTCATTAGTGAATTCTGTCTCTTGAGACTCAAGCACCGCTTAAAAACAGAGAAAAACAATCAGGCGGAAATGCAAGTTTCTAATCAGAAAGACGGCCTCGCTGGTCAGAGAGCGACGGGCGTGTGCNNNNGCGTGTGCGATCAGGGGGGTACTGGCATGCCGACAGCATAGCAGGGACAAGGACCAGAGCCACGGCCTGCAGCTCGCCCGCCCAGCCCCGGCGCACCTGGCGGCGCTCCCGTGCCGGCCCCCCGGCCCTTTGTTCCCCCGCTGCAGGAGCAGCGTTCAGGCGCAGCACGGCCCTGCCCAGGCACCCCCGGAGCGCCAAGATAAGACAAAACAAACCAAGGCCGGGCCGCCGGGGCTCCGCCGGGNGGACCGGGCTGTCCGCCCCTCACAGCCGGCCGGCCGCGGGGGGCGCTGGGGAGGGTGAGGGAGAGGCAGAGGCGAACCCCTCCGTTGCATGGCCGCCGAGGCACCTCGTACGCCGCCGGGCCCTCGGGTGGGAGGGGTGTTCAGCCCTTCCCCGGCTCAGTGTATGTGTACGTGTGTGTGTGTGCCCTGGCGCGGAGGAGCTGCTTTGGAGAGTGTTCGGCAGGGCTGGGAGCGTGGGTTTGTGAGGATAGTGTACTATACCACAGACGTTATCAATGTTGGTAATGTGTATTGTGGCTTGCCTTCTGGATGGAGTGCCCCCTACGAGGTTTTTCTCTCTTTTTGGAGTAGAAAATGACCTTTCACCCGCAGACGTTCTTCTGTTAGTGAAAGGAGCCGCCCCTACAAGGTTTTCCTCCTTCTGGAATAGGAAATGACCCTGCACCCACAGACATATTATAGTCTTAGTATCTGGTGTGGCTTGACTTGTGTATGGAGCAGCCTTAACTACCTTCTCCTCTGTTTTTGGAGAAGACACGACGTTAGCTTCCTTTCAACCAAGCTCTGCTGTAGTAAATTCAATGAACAGGCAACCTGCCAGCATCTGAAGGGGGTCTGCAAGGAAGCCAGAGAGAGACTCCGTTAGGAACTGTAGTGACAAGGAGTAAAGGGTTCAAACTTAGAGAAGGGAAATTTAGGCTAGATAACAGGAACGCGTTTTTTTACTGTTAGGGGTGTTGAGATGCTGGAACAAGTTGTCCAGGGGGGTTGTGGATGCCCCAACCCTGGCACTCTTAAAAACCAACTTGGATAAGACTTCAGCAACCTGGTCTAATGAGAGGTGTCCCTGTCCATGGCATGGGGATGTTGGGACTGGATGATCTTTAAGGTTCTTTCCAATCTCTTAACATTCTTTGATTCCCTAGATTACTTGCTTAGCACTAGCTGCAAGTAGTGACTAGGAAGAAGGGTGATTAGGTATTGGAATGGGCTGCCCAGGAAAGTGATGGAGTGACAATGGGTGATCAGGGAAAGACTGGACATGACACTTGGTGTCATGGTGTGCTTGGCAGGGTGGTGTTCAGTCTTAGATTGGACTTGATGATCTCAGTGGTCTTTCCCAGCTTAATTGGTTCTGTGTGATCCTGCAGGTGATTCAGTTAATTTTTTATCTCAAAGATAAGGAGTCTGTCTGTGGCCAGAGTGCCCCTGCATCCTTGCCGTACCCCAGCCAGAGGAGCTCTCCATCATGCTGCTAATGGGTCACCTGAGGAGTTCAAGTAACTCTTTCTTGGTAGTGTGTTGGATTTTGGACTATTTGAAGTTTGCAATGAGAGTGTGTGGCATCATGATAAGTTCTGCAGTTTCCTATCTGTTAACAACGTGCCTGACATGCAACAACATGGAGTAGCAAGCACAGGACACTGATAACAGTGGAGGGTTGTATAAACAGGAAGGACCACAAATGCAGAAAATGTCACTATTTTCCCCTGTTTTCTCAGAGTTTTTCTATTTCATAAATTAGTAGCATGTACAAAATCTGAGTGCTCCCTGTATGTCAGCTTCTTTTGAACTGGAGAGTATTGTAGAAGCTATGAAAATTTTCAGGTTTTCCCAGGAAAGTACTTTCTCACTGATCTCATTGTATAATCTGCTGTATAAGTTGTAGATCAACTCTTCATTTGAAGATAACTTTCAGTTTTGGAATGAATTTAAAGTCTTAGAAAACTGCAAAACTACCAACTTCCCGTTCCAGGTTTTAATGTGTGCTTTATGCAACATGCTTGGTGCGTTTGACAAGCAATGCTTTCACAGGTACATTGCATTGTTTAAGGTATTCTGTCGCATCTTTCTCTGTGTCTCATTTCCCACTCTGCTTTGCCTATTGCCACAAGGTGTAGCTTGTAATTTGTTTACGCAAACAAATACAGTCATGCTTTTTTGCCTTGCTATCTATTTTAGATATGAGGTTGTATGTGGAAGTAGTGCTTTCTACAGTAAGGAATTCTTGGGCACTTTTCTTAAGAGAGATCTGAAGCCTCCTCATGCTTGGCTGAAGTATTACCATATTCCAGTAAACATTATTATATTGAAGTGACAATATTTTCTTTTTCTTCTTGTCTGACCAGGAAAGTCAGTTATCCAAGCTGAAGGTATTAGCAGGCTCTTTCTCATACTCCTATCTGCATATGAATTCAGTTTGTTTAGAACTTTCAGTATGTTTTGGCCTTATGAAGTGGTGGAAGACTTTGTTGGGAATTGTTTTACACAAGTCATACATCACCCAGGCAGATATTCAGAATAGTAATGCTAAATAGGCATTTGTTTGCAGCTGCATTACTTTTAACTTGCAAAGCATGGTTCTGTCAGAAAAAGTAGAATATCTACTTCCTTCTCTTTTTTTTTTTTTTTTCCTTTTTAGGAAAAAATGTGCCTCAGAGACTGCTGACCTCAGACCTTGCAGAAACCTGCTTTATCAGGCAAGTGCCTCAGTTGGTTAGTTCATAAGATATACTCGATAAAATCATTATTTGCCTACTGAAATTGCCGTCTCCTCTCTATTGGTAAGACTGTTCAGGCCTTTTCCATTCTCTTTTGCAAAGAGTATGCATACACTTAAATGTAGTCAGCACAGTCCTGAAAGCAAAGGTGGCTTATAGTGAGCATATGGCTGATATTATACAGCTGAGTTTGGCTGTATTTGTTGTACCAGCTGAACTGATTTGTAAACCCAAAGTTGATGGCAACTCATAATAATGGTGCATTAACAGACTGCATGAAATTATAGTAGGATAGTCCCAAGTCAGTGTTAAATAGCCTTGTCACAGAATATATCTTGCCAATTTATATGTTGCTGTATTAGATTTTTTTAAAAATCTGTTAGTAAATGTGCCCTTTGGACTTTCTCCTACTGATTTTTATAATATAGGGAGATACGTAGTACTAGAGATTGTTGTGTGGTGCTTTATTCAAGTAAGATTGTGCTCACAAAAATGAAAAGCTAATAAATCCTGTTTCATCAGAAACACTTTTTCTAAGAAAAAACATCAGTCATTTCCATTTTTTCTGTTTTATAATGTTATATTTGCCTACACTGCTTCTTTGAAGTCCAACATTAGTATGCTAAGGAACCTGGATAAAATATATTACCTCAGGATTTAGCTGATTTAGGATTTAGGCTAGTAAATTCATAGAGTCTTCAACACTTCCACTGTTCATCATGTGTAATTCATGCCTGCTGTTGTTAATTGTTTCTGACTGCGGTCTGGGCATATCTTTGGACTCTTAAAGAAAGAGAGCATAAATACCTGTAGGACCCATTTTACTGAGTCAAATCCATTCACAAAGTCAATTCACATTGTCAGCCACAGAGAAGGGCCATGACCTGCTACTACCCTGAAGCAGGAAGTAATTAGATGGCTTCTGATGAGACAGGTCTCAATTTTTGCCCTACATATAAGAATTTGGCTTTATTTTGGGAATTTTTGCCTGTTTTTCTCTTAAATGAAATATGCTAGATTTACGCCTATAGATATTTCAATATAAGCTAATATATGTTCTGGGGGTGGATTACAGAATAAATATGCTCTGTTTCAGTATGTTTAAATTCTTAAAAGTTGGTTTATGTTATCTAAAACAGGCCAATCTTATTATAAACTTTCTGATACAAATGAAACCAATTTTTTGTTTGTTTCTCTTATATGAAGGAAAATTTTGATGGGTTAAAGCCTTTTTGTTGTTAAGAAAGCATGACCTGTGGTTTTTGGCTAGTTGGATATGAATTAGCTTATCCTGGAAAACAAACTCTACAAATTAAGCATCTTTTTCAAAGGGCAGGGGTGGTTTGGTGATAAAAGGCAGCTGGCAAAAGGAATTGTAGGTTCTGGCTTGCACACTAGCCCACTGCCACTGTCTTAACTTTATAACTTTTTTCAAGATCTGATGGTGGCTGCCAATACTGCATCAAGAGGAAAACACTCAAAACTGAAATAAATGAAACCCCAATACTCCATTTTTCTTATCCAGTTCACTCCCAGCCCATCCCATAAAGGACACATTGTTAACCAAATTACCTTTCAAATGTTGAGCAAGTTGTTCCATGCTCACAAAGTCAATACAGTAAGGTTAATAACACGTATCTCACTGTTTACTTCTCAGACATCAAGAGAGCCTCTTATTTCTTTTTCACTGTGCTTGCACATTCCTTTGGTAGTGGGTCCTAAAAATCTCTGTGGTTTTGAGAGTGGATTATCATATGGCACTTCCCTGATAAACTCAGAGAAGTTCAAATACTCAAGAAAATTATGGGGAAAATTCTGACTTTGGATAGCTGTTTAACGTATCATGGTAAAGACTGGATTGTTTTTCATGTCTTTATGAGTCACGGCATAGGGTATTGTTGTAGCTGTGCTTTATGTTGAACACTGAAAGCCCTAATAATACTTTTCAGATCTGAAAAATTAAGAAATAGTACATCCACACTAGTGTATGCCTCCATTCCCTCACACTTCAATATTATCAGTATGAATTTCCAGGAATAAAAGTTATTGTACTTGCTGTATTGCTCATTATTTAAAAAGTTCTACTTTTTTTGCTTAAATCTGCATGCATTGTTCATACATAACCACAGAGGGAAAATGTAGCTCCTAAAAGATCTGTAGATGCTTATTTAAAATGTAAAAAAATTAGTGTTACTTTCTGTCAGTGATCACTCTGAGAAAAACTGATAACAAACAAGATGATTTTCTGTACAGATGATTAATTACTGAGAGATTTACAAATAAAACTGTATGATTTTACAAACAGTAAATTGCATTCCTTTCTACTGCAAAACCTTTTGTAGACAATTTATTCTGAGGTTGTTTACACTCTCTAGCCATCAAGAGCCCTCACAGAGCTAAACCTGATCCCAGTGTACTGTGATGCAATGTCAAGCTGTAACTTAGCTAGCCGTAATGGAATGGAGGAGTAACTCCTTGTATTTTTCCCCTTTTCTTGTGTTATTTTACTTGAAGCAAGTGCCAGTAGTCTGAAGATTAGATTAAAGAAAGCTGGAATTTAAGATTTGGGCTTTGGTGGTGCTGTTTTTAATGTAGGGGAAAGGCCCAGCATTTTTGTCAATTTTTAGAAGTTTGTGGTTGATATTTTTAACATTCTGAAGTTAATTGTATGAATTCCAGTTTTGATGTGAGTATTATGAGATTTTGCTTGGTTTTCATCCTGTCATTGGAACACAGGACGGAGTTATGCTTACATTTAAGAAAGCCATCCATCTGAAATCGCTAAAAAGATAAAAAGTATTGAGTATGACCAGAAATAATTTCTCAGAATTTAATCTATTTTCAATTACTACCTTTTTTTCCCTGAAATAATCTTATGCAGTTGGTACTTTCCTCAGAGCTAGTGTAGACAGGAATTAATTTATTATATTAAAGAATAGATTCAGAGCAAAAAAATTCAAACCTTCTTTGCAATTATAAAAAGAAACAAGGTAACATAAACCTACAGAAAAGAAAAAAATAAAAACTTTAAAGTAATTCAATGTCTGAAAAGCCTGGGATGTAGAACCCAGATCTGAAAATAATTATATGAGGAAAAGGTTGATGAAATGTTATTTTTTCATAACCAGACAAATATAATGGATCAATGGATGGAGTTTAGTATGAACCGTAGTAACTGGCTCTTGAATTGCATCAAATTATTAACAGTGACTATTTAGGAGTGATGAAGTATGTGATAAGTTCTGGTTCTGGAAGGTTTCTCTGACACACACTTGGTCTTTATCAAGGCTGGCTGTCTCTGCTGTGTAATGAGTCTTCATTACATGATTTAGAAATAAATCTACAGCTTGCTTCTTAGTTGCACCAGCTGAAAGAGCAACACTTGCTGAACACATGCACTGTGAGGTGAGATTTCTTAGAAGCTATTTTTAGTTATCTGGCCTATCATACATTCAAACCACTGCAGATCACTCTTTGGCTGTTGTGGTTGCACTTGAAGAAACATGCAAGCCTCCAGTTCTGGGTATTTTGTTTAAGAACGTTCAAGATAGCCTTGAAATCAGAAAATTCCTTCCTCCTTCAGTTAGATGTTTTTTCTATTAGTGTATTTTAACATTTTCATTGTAGACATTGCTTTTTTAACATGCTGAGAGACAAGAGGACGAGGAGATTATAACTGAGGCATGAATTCAGGGAAAGTATGTATTGGTTCTTTTGAAGTGATACACTTCTGTTTTGTAGTACCTAGTCTACACAGGTCTTGTCAGCTCTCCTGTGCAATGGTCTGATTCAGAAAAAGTGCTGGAAGTGATAAGAAAAATATACACAGCATTTGTTGGCTGTCCAGAAACAAAAAGTAAATTAAAATATGAACAACATGAGCATTAAGCATTGATAGTTTGTCTTCTCTGGAATTCAGTGATAGAAGCGGTTGAAAGTGAGACTGAAGCAGAGATTCCACTGCCGCTCTATATAGTCTTTGCAGAATTGATACATAAGTGAAGACAAAGTATCTCAGGGTGTTAATGTGGAGAGAAAGACTGTGCGAAAATTTCTCTCGGGCACTATGCTTAAGTCAAAAAGGTTCTTGGCAAAGTCATATATGTTTCAGAATGAAGGGCTGCAATAGATAAAAGTAACTGGCATTATGTGCAAGAAGGAAGAGAGGGTGAGGATCTGTGTATTTAGTTTTGATGTTCTGATACTGACTTTGGCACCTTAGTTTGGTATTTCAAGAAAGGTGGGTGAGGAAATGAAGGCAAGCAGATTCAGTGAGTGCTATTAATGGTAGGCAGATAAGAATTTTGAGTGTTGTTGCAAGGAATGTGCAGAGACAGAAGAGCTGGAGTTGTCTTGAAGGCTGTTCAGGGAAACTGATTTAAATTGGTGTGATATTGATAATTCATGTGTTATTTTCAAAGTGCCTCAAGCAAGCAGTAACAGAGGAAGTTCAGGTGTTAGTGTAAGAAACACTTGCCTTCCGAAGGTACAGCTAAATCATCTGTATGTCTCTGACGCAATAGGTATTTCTGAAAAAAAAACCAAACAAAACCCTGTGTAATACTTAATGGGGTGTAGTTGGCATATTGGTATATTCTAACAACTGATGTGGAACAATGGAGGAAGTATACCAGTTCCTCAGTATTTATTTCTGGTTTTGTTCTGAGTGGTCGACCCAGAAAAAACAGTGGGACAGAGTAAAAATTAGTTGACTGATAATGATACTTAAGGAGGAGAAACATAGGAACTGAAAATATCAGCATGCAGTTGTGGAAAATGGCTGTCTCAGAATGATGCAGTGTAAGAAAGAGAAGCTTGTTCAGGATTGGATATGTATTAAAAGAAATTAAGTATACAGGCAGGTAATGTTGAGCTAGGGAGGCATCACAGCACGCCTACCAGTCCGGATCCTCAGCACCAGGGAACCACTGCTCAGAAAAATTCACATCATAACCTCTTGACTTTAGCTATAGGAATGTAATTGTGTAATAGCTATGGAGAGAAATGCTCTAATTCCTTGTGTAGGCCCATGTTCCTATGTAAGATTTTTCACAAAGATGTGGTCTTTTATTCATTACTATATGTGAAACGTGTGTAAACATTGACCTACTTTAAACATGCCTGTTCATGAGTCACTGGTGTTCCGCCTTTGAAAGAAGTTACTCTTTCCAAATGCTGTGACACAGTTGCTTATTAAAAGCTGTAATTAGCAAAAAAATTACTATCGTTTCAGAAATAATAGTCTCCGTTCAGATTGGCACACTTGGGATGACTTAGTTTATTGTTTCACTTCATGTATGGTTCATTATTCCGTTTTAGTTTTCACAGTGAATGCCCAAAAATATGACAACAGTTCATGAAATCTCCGCTTGTTCTCCACAAGTTTGGTCTGCTCTTATGGTACTTAATTATACCACTTAACACTTTTTAACAATACTCTTAGAATGTATCAGCTTCTCTTGTATTGTTGCTACAGAAGGTGGCTCCTACAAGTGTAAGGAAGCTTGCAAAAAGCTTTGCTGCTTATACTAGAAAAAATATGGAGGGTGAGAGTAGCTGTCTTAGGGAAAAGATGATGCTTTTTTATTAGCAATAGGTTGACATGTTGAAATCTTGCCAGGGTAGTCATTACAGGTATCCGCTAAAATCCTGATGACTTGTATTCCATTTCAGTTTTGCAATTAATTAAGGGCCAGAGGGTGTTGGGTGATATTTGCTAGACAGCAAGGTTTAAATAAAAAATTGCACATGAGCTGTGAGGTGTAGTGAAACACTGATTTGGCTTGTAAGCTGGACCAGGAAACAGAGAAAAAGACAGCAGTCTTACCTGCCTTCAGAAACCAATACTGGGATTTTATTGCAGCTTCATGGAAAATACTTCAATTGTGTGTGGACAGAGCTTCAGTATGACTTCTCATGTCATTTGACAGATTTAGTTGCACCCTTCTGATTTCATAATATTCACAGCCGTAGTTAATTTCACTTCCTGATTGCAACAGCAGTGATTCAGCAGTGGGTTGGAAACTATTTTATGTTGCATGTCTCTAGCTGTAGGTTAGTGCTGTGGGTTAATGAACGTTAGCCTTAATCACTGATGGCTAAAAATGTGAAACAAACATAAAACAAGTGGTCTAACTAGGGAATCCTGATACTATTTTTCTTTCAAGTTTTCTGCGTGTTTCCAGCTAAAGGAAAACAGAAAACAGAATGCACAGAAAACACTAAAGAAGTTTATAATGTATCCTGTGTAACCAAATGAGTATTTAAAACTAAAATAAATTGTTGTTATTTCCTTCACATAAGTGATGAAAGTTAAGTTTCTGTGTTGGCTTAACCTACCAGGAATGGTGTGGTGTGTGATAGCTAAAATTCTTGATAATGATCTTAATAAGAGTCATTAAATTTTTTTTTCAGTAAACTCTCCTTAGAATATGGCCAGTTCAGTAATGACCTATTCCTGTGCAATTTATCTTATAAAGATTTCCAGGTAAATTATCTGACTTTTTTTTTTTTTTTTAGACTTTAAATCATAACGCAGTCATTTAAGATTTGTTTGCTACTGCCTAAGACCCGTATAGCAAACTCAGCGTTTGGTAAAAATGGATACATTCCTTCCTTTTGTACCACTCTTTTCTCTCAACAATGACTATTCTGTTTACATATTGTTTGATGTAAACAATTAACTGTGTTTAAAATGTCTGTGCACATATGTTTTAATATATGTATATATTTCCTTTTGCATTTTAGAGCTGTGATGGCCAGTCACCAAGCAGAAGTTCAGAGTTTGAAGCTAGATAATGATTCAGTTATAGAAGGAGTAAGTGACCAGGTACTGGTGGCAGTTGTGCTCAGTTTCACTTTCATTGCTGCTCTGGTATATACGCTTTTAAGGTGAGAATGTGTTGACAGGAATTATTCATTTTTTTATAAAAATCCTAACTTCTTTGACAACTTTGTGCATTGGTACATAAAAACAGTGATTTTGTTACAGTAAGAAAGGGATTGTTTGATTGCTTACTAGGTTTAACTAATTGCTTGGCACAGCTAGAATCAAAAGTGGAGTTTAACTCTTCCTTATCTTCAGATAATCAAACTGCGTAGTGTTCATCATACCTTAAGACTGAAAATGGTTAAATTCGCAGTCTGTATGGCTGCTGTGTTGTATTTGGTTACAAAGTACAGATTTGTAAACGACTCCAAGATTAAAATTATATATTCCTCCAGTGTATGTTCTCACTGCAGTCTCCATCCAAGAAAACAAACAAAAAACAACCCAAATCCAAATAAATTGACTGATTTTTTTTTTTCTTTTCAAATAAGCATGCTGTAAAACACTAGACTTCAATATGCATTCAATTCAGGAAAGTGTTAAGTTCAGAATTCAATAACTTTAATGATCAAGTCATCAAAGCTCATTTTAATTTCAGAGTTTTTCTTTCATCCTAACAAATATCTTAGCCTATGTGTTTTGGGGAAGTGAGTCTGAGCTTCAGATTGGCTTATTGTGTTTTATTTTATTTTACTTATTTTATTTTATGTTTTGGATGTGTGCAAACTTCTTAACACAGAACAGTTTTCAAAACCAAGGGAACTCAGTTTTAATGACACAGTGGCATCATGGAACTTACTGGAGAGGGTATGTCTATGTGAGAAATATTGCTGAGGTAGAGTTACTTGAGAGCAAGCTACAAAATAAACTATAGGTGGAAAAACTTGATTGGACTGCAAGGCAGTGCTGCTGTTCAGGACCAGGAGATCACAAAGGAGTCTTAAGAAGTACGTTCACTTCACCTTGCCTTTTTTTCCCCACAGCTGTTTCAGTTACTCAGATTGCTTTGAGAATGCCTGTTTTTCATCTGCTCTGTTATGATTTTCTGCCCTCCATATTGACATTTTTGGCAGTTGTGACTTGAATTTTGAGTGTTTAGCTTGAAATGTAACACTTTATTTTTGAACTCTAGGAAGTCAAGAAATATTAAAGAAAAAGTGAGTGGAACAAGGGTCGGCAGTTGGCAAGAGTAGCAGGAGTTCAGTCAGAATTAAGTTCAGGGAGATGATGCATCAATTATGAAGAGTTACTTAGGGAGGAAGATAAGGCTAGTTATTGACTGCCTCTGCAGTAATGAGGTGATGGTTTATTTTCTGGAGGGGCAAACAAACTCAAAACACAGAAATTCCAGACTTTGGAGGTCTGCACTGTATGATTCGTGGCCAGTGACAGGACTTGAGGAAACACATGAAGTTGTCAGAGGAGATTTAGGTTAGATATCAGAAAAAAGTTTTTCACCCAGAAGATGGTTGAACATTGGAACAGGCTCCCCAGGGAAGTCTCAGCAGCAGCCTGACAGAGTTGAAGATGTGTTTGGGCAATACTCTCAGGTATATGTGTCTTGAGGTGTCCACGTAGAGCCAGGAGTTGAACTCAATGATCCTGATGGGTCCCTTCCAACTCAGCATATCCTGTGACTGTGATTCTATGACTGATGACTGAAAGGAAGTCTTACCAGTATCCTCTTAGCTCTCTGCTCAGCCTTCTGGTACTTCTTGAAATTGTCTATATTCAGCAGCACTCTTCATCTATCTCCTTTGTGTGGTTGCCATCAAAATCTGCACAGTATGCTAGAAAACCTGTACAGTACAAAAATTATAGTACTTTTAATTTATTTAGCACTGAGGGGGAAGTGAGGAAGAAAAAGAGTATTTTTCTTCTCTAGTTACCTTAGACAGTACAGTGGTCTTTGTGTTCCTTATATGGTGTTCATTACCCCACTTTTTTTCTTTTACTTTCTTGCTTCTGTAGCAACAGAACTGAAATACTTAAGCTGGGTAGGAACAGGTCACAGGTAAATATACAGGAGAGAAAGCTTACAGTAATGAGTAGTTGCAGGAGCTGAATAAAAAGGGAAATGAGGAGCAAGGAGTATGTGTTGCAGTAGATTTTAGGGGGCAGAAGCAGAGTATGGAGAGAGCTGTTAAGGGATATAATTGTTGTGCTTGTTTCCAGGTGAAAAAACTCAATAAAGCATCACATCAAGGCTTCATTCATGCTTTTGGTGGAGAAACTTACAAGGATAATTAACATATGTAACAAGTTGCAGATGTGTAGTTCAGGCACTATATGATACTTTTGTGAAGCCTGTATGCTTTCGAGTTATAAACTTTGATAAAATGAGGTCAGATTTTTTCCCTCGTCTTTTAAACTGGTGACTAGGTTGTTACATTACAAATTAAATTGTGAAAATTCGGTGTATTCAGCAAATTAAAGGAAGCATGACCCTTTAATTTCCTGTAAGAGATTTGTCCTGGATGACTTACCTGTTCCATATATATGGGTCTACAGGTTTAGGTCTTTTTAATCTATTTTTCTATCCATTATATGGTTTGATCATAAGATCAAGTCACTATTTTCAGCAGAAGTGAGATCTTAGTCCTTGGAAATTAAGAGTGTCCATCACTGCACAGTGATGCACCAGTCCTCTTAAGTACTGTCCCTCTCTTTCCTTTCCTGTGAGACTGCACGCTGCAGTCTTCTTTCTTCCAATAATAATAGTTTGGTGGGGCCCTCTGTGGTACATAATACAATTTTTCAACATCATGGGACCTTTTTCCTTAAGTTTTGGTGTGCTAGCAGTCAGAAATGAGGAAACAAAAGGCTTTTGCGTCTAACTTTCTTTCTTTCTGGCTTGTGTTTGATAATGCCTTTAATTACATGGCACCATATTGGTTTTCGTTTATTTCAGTTATCTTCTCACACTAATTGCATGACAGAAGTTATGAATTTGATATGTCTTGAGCTCTGCCTGTCCCTTCCTGAATATTGCATGGTTTTCAGCTACCTCACTATCTTATGCATAAGTGACAGTACATGCTGTCAGCTCTGCAAATGCTCTCATGATTCCATCGTAGTATGTGATACCAGGGTAAGGTCATATGAATGAACACTTTCAGTAGCAAATTTGCAATTAGTTGTTTGTGGACAAATCAGAATCAACTGCCTTACAATTCACACCTTCCACTTGTGTGTGTATCAAATTGAACTTTGTTATATATCAAACATTCTGGCAAACTGAAGATGTGAAATATATTCATTTTGTAGCTTTTAAACAGAAAAATACTTCCATGCATATAACACGTATTACAGACAACATCCATAAAATCTGATTAATGGTGCGTAAGAAGGGATTTAATATAGGGTTTCCATCATATAACTTTCATATGTCACCCACATTGGTATTAAATACATTTTCTTTTTACAGATAGCTATGTAAATATTAACATGGAAAATATGCGACTGCTTCACTCTTTCTTCAAAGATAAATAGACAAGACAAAAAGTTAGATATAGCAATAATGCAATATTATGATTGCCCACATTAACTGAAGGACAATATTGCAGAAGCTTCTAGAGCCATTGAGGAAATTATATAATATGACTGCAGCCAAGAAATGTCCTAAATGTTCAGCCAGTCTAGCCTTCATCTCTGACAGAGGATCAGCTTACCTCAATATCCCTGGAAGGATATTACAATATTGCAGCCTGTTTTTTGATTTAACTTTTAGTCAGGAATGGATCAAAATAACTGGAGGTAATCTTGTCTGATTTTGTACACTATGCAGTAGAAATGTGTTTTCGTAAGCCTTAGATAACCGTGGGAAATAATGGCTCATATTTTAGAATTAAATACTTATCCTGTCCCCTTTTCACTCCATGAACAGTCTTCTATATACACTGACATTTCTTGTGTCTTTCTCTAACATTTGAAAAATGTGGGCAATAGTTCTTATTATCTTCTGAACTTCCTCCAACTTCTCTATATGTTTCTATGCATTTAGCCCAAAATTGAGAACATAATCCAGCTGAGACCTCAAGAACGCTGAGCAGAATGTATCGTCTTTGAAATCCACATGAAATAATGAAGCATAAAAATTCACATTTTTAATATGCTGTTGACTCATATTTATTATAACTTAACACCTCTGATTGTTGTCAGCACATTTTTAATTTCAATTCTGTCCCATTGTGCTTTAGAATTTCGAATTTGTGATATACCCATCCTTCTTTCTTCAGCGTGTCCCTTCCCAATGATTCCTCTTGGCATATCTAATCTGTAGTTTGCTTGTCTGTAGAATTGTTCCTTTTTAAAAAAAGAGTGATTTTAAAAGAGTGGTTTCTTTTTTTTTTTAATCCAGTCTGCTGATTGTTACGTAAATTCAATATTCTAAATGTAAGTTTGTCTACCCTTTCTTATGCAAATTTCATGTAGCAGATAAAATTGAATTAATTAGGAGGTTTCAACTCTATGACTTAGGCAGTGAGTGAAAAATTAGTAATTTATGAGTAGATCAACAAATAAGAAACTAGCAGTGGAGACAAAAATGAAAAATATTTCTGTGTGTTTATTAAAAAAGCTTTCAAGCAACTTCATTTTTTGTAGGTTTGTGGCTTAATTTTTTTTCTCAGATTAAAATCTAATTTTAACATGATTTAATGATTGATTGTGGATTCTCTGAAAAATCTTGCTGCTGTACAGCTTTAAGTGTCCAAAGTAACTTTATGATCCAGAATAAATTCCTGTCTCCTTAATCATTTATCATCCTTTAAAATCATTCATAGCAGGAAAGAATTATTTTTTTACCCTTTGTTCAAGTTTCATATTTGTTTCAGTGAGTTATTTTTCAGTGTTGGATCACAGGGTTCTTTGTTGCTTGTATTTCCTTTCACAGAAATGAACATCAGAACATACATCCAGAAAATCAAGAGCTAGTGCGAGCTCTTCGTCAGCAGCTTCAAACTGATCAGGTGCTGTTCTAAGTGTTGGCATCATTCAGCTCTCTGATGTGGGGTACTGTAGGCTTCTCTGAGGTTCTGGAAGAAGATGATCTTGAGAGTTGTGGGAGCTTACTTACTGTACAAAGGCATCCTTGAAATCCATCAAGTAATGAGATAATATAACCTTATTTTGGTGGATGTGTTAAGTAATTAAAACTAAATTTTGGCTGGTTCTTTTTTCAAAGAAGTTTTTGCCACAAGGTGGAGTATGTTAGATTATGCTGTGTGCTTCCTGGAATGTCACTGGGAATTTAAGAGTAAAGGAAAGGAAATCTGGAATACAGTTTGCTGAGACAGGACAAGGGTTAGATGTTTGGACTGATAAACAGTGTGTAGCAGAACAATGGCACAGCAGCAAGAGCCAGGCAACAGGGTGACAGAGCAGAACTTTTTAGCAAAAAAAAAGCACAGAGAGTAGAGGTTTTAAACTGAAAGAAGCTGGACTGAGATGGAATGTAAGGAAGCAATTCTTTACTGTGAGGGTGGTGAGGCACTGGAACAGGCTGCCCAGAGTAGTTATGGATGCCCCATCCCTGGAAATGTTCAAGGCAGGGTTGGATGGGGCTCTGAGCAGCCTGGTCTGGTGGAAAGTGTCCCTACCTATGGCAGGACAATTAGAACTTAGTGATCTTTAAAGGCCCTTCCAGCTCAGACCATTCAATGATTCTAGGACTGCATCCAGTTTGGAGAGGTAGAGTCTAGGCCATACTTGTGGAGAATATTGAGAACAGTCTTCCATCATGATACTTCCTGAAATAACGACAGTGCATATGTATGTGGAAGACAAATATGACAAAATGGGGAGAAAAACTGTTTTATGACAGTGACATACACAAGCTGCTATCTGTGTTTGGGCTTGGAAACACTAAATGCTGCAGCTGGTGAGCAACACAGTGCAGTTACCTGGCTCTGGACAGAACTACTCAGAATAATGAAGTAACAATATAGGTCTGAGTTTGTCATTCATGCTCCAGCATGAGTGTAACCTGACTCAGTGTGAAGGACCAAGGAGGTTCTTTCTTTGTGGTCTTTAACTGGTTTGAAGTACACACCTCTTTAATAGATGAAGGGAAAATAATGGTCCTATCACAAGAACTTGCCTATTGAATCCATGCATTTAAGTATGTTTGATTTTTACATGTAAGTATATTTCTCATTTCACATAGTTCTGTGTTTGACCATTCATTGTAGTGAATGAATACCAATTTATTATTATTTTTTAGAACTCAGTAGGCTTATATAAAATAGTATCTCTAATGTTTTGCGTTTTTCTGCTGTTCCAGCAGGATGCTTCTGCTGGTGATCGGCATCGCTTCTATACAGATATGTCGTGTCCAGTCTGTTTGCAACAGGCTACATTTCCTATAGAAACAAACTGTGGACATCTCTTCTGTGGTAAGCAAGAAAAGTCAAAGATTAAACTAGAACAGAAATACAAACTTTTGGCACTACTCAGGCATCCTAATTCAAGACTTTATTTGCTTTTAACTGTTTACCATTGTGTCTGCAAAAGAAATAATTTTTTATAAATAGTTGAGAAAATACATTTATGAATAAACAGTCACTTTAAGAGTGTGCTGCACTCTTTCTATGCTATCAGGAATGAAACTGGTTAATTTTAGAATGTCAAAGAGTATAGTTGTTTCTAGTTTAGTAAAAAACTGAAGAGGTTGAAGGACATTTGGATATGTACTATTTTAAAAAAACATGGTTTAGAAAGAATAAAATGCTCTTTATCTCACAGAATTTTTTTTTCTTAGAAGTCCTGCAGAATTACGAGTAAGTGCACAGTTGATTAAAGTGTTACGGTTTTGTGTTTTTTTGAGGCTATGTTTATATACAGAAACCCTATGTCACATTTTGCTTCCTCTCTTTCCAGTTCCCAGTAGGACTCTCACTTCATTTGCCTAGTTTTATGAAGTACATAGTGTATACCACGCCTAGCTGTTTAAATTCAAAAACAAGCAAGTTTGGAAAACAGATAAAGTACTCACATTTTTATGTTTGTCTTTATCTGTTGAAACTGATGATGATAAAGCCAAGTTTTTAGGATAAATTTTATATCTCTTGATATTTTTGTGACTTCTAAATTTTAAACTGGTAAAAATTTTAATTATTTGCTTCTTCACTTAATGATTAAAAATTTGTTGTGTTTTTATAATGAAATAATATAAGGAATATAATAAGGAATAATAGGAAATAATATAAGGAATATAATATAAGGAAATAATGCCTTAAAATTACTGATTTATTTGAACCTATTTAGGATTTTTCTCATTAATAGCATTGAATTTAAATATGTTAGTTCTTGATATCTTCAGTGAATGCTGTACACAAAATTACATCAGCAGATGTAGATTTGACCTAACTGCTTGTACTTTCTGTTGTTTGCCTTGGTGTGTAACATATTATTTCAGGCGATGCGTTTTTCATCTCAGGAGTTTAAATGTGCGTACCTTGCCTTCACCAGGTTCCTGCATTATTGCCTACTGGAGGTATGGCTCATGGCTGGGTGCCATCCGCTGTCCAATCTGCAGACAGACGGTAATATTTTAAAGGCATCATGGACTTGTCAGTTTGGCTGTCTAGGATAGCCTGCCACAAGGCACTTACATGTGAGCTGCAGTAGTGAGGCTGGCAGTTAAAGAAGTCTGAGAAACTGACAAAATATAAAGGGATATGTGAGACCGGAATGGTGGTCATTCAGTTTTTCCAAACTTCTTGCTTTGACAAATGGCTCAAAAATTCAGATCGTTCCTGCAACTCAAACATAAATGAACTGCGCTGATAGCTCAGCTGTTTTTCTGTGAAGAGTTTATGAAAATAGAAAATTGTGAGATTTTAACTATGATTCTTTCATGCTTTCTGTTCAGGATGTTATTTAACTTCTTTTACCAGAACTTGCATCTGAAAGGTCTGGCTGTTGTGGTAGACAGCAGCACACTACTGGTTCTTGAGAAATACCCTCTCCCTTCTCTCTGTCTCTACCAAAAGACCTATCCATGTCAATTTCTTATTTTGACCCTATTCTTAACTTGTACATATTATTAATTTCATCTTTGTAGAGCAAGCATTAACTTACTTCCTACGCAACTTACTTATATTGTCAGTTTGAAATATGTTCCTGCAACTCATTAGGGCTTAGGGTCTCTGAGTCTGATAGTGTATGTTTTAACAAAAGTACATCTTTATTTTAGCAGTGCACAAACTACTGAGCTAGTAACTTCTAATTAATTATATAACTCATGCTCTTGCCCTCTCCATTATATCCTGCTTTGATTGTTTGTATCAGCAAGACAAATGACTGTAAGAAGACAGCTGAAGGAAAGAAAAATAGGTATGACCGGAGGAAGAATGAATAGGTTTAGAGTGTAGCTAGTGAGGAAAAAGGCACAAATAATAAAGGTGCGGAAGGTGGAAAAGGGGAAAATAAGTGATTTTTTTAGTGTCTTTCCTTATATATTTTTTCATTTACCTTACTGTGAGTAACAGGTGTATTAGGTGGCACTGTTTGCATGGTTATGTATTCGTTCTCACCCTGCTTTATAAATGGGGAAGGGAAAGATGTATACATGAACATGAGTCATACAAGAGGTTTGTGGCAGGACCAGAATGTAGATCTGCTCATGCTCTCCTTCCTAAAAGTGACTGCCACACAGATTCATATTTAATCGTCAGGTATAGAGGAAGCTTCTGAAGACTCTAATATTTCCTTCACTGTTTCCTATGATAATCTGCATTTTATACATGTATGTTGCTTCTGAATAGAAGTCTCAACTTTTCAGCAATTCTTATGCAGAAAGGTAACATGCATAAGGTCATAATTGCATATATGTTATTTCTCTACGTTGCATGAAAGTTAACCCAAGAACAGAGCAAAATTCTCTGTCCTTATGAAAGAGCTGAAGGTTAATAACTTTTTCTATTAATTCATCTTGGTATGAAAATCCATATGCAAAACTGTACCTTTTGCTGCGTGTTTGTTGTCATGCAAAGCAATTGTAAATATAGAAAAATAATTGATTACTTTGTTTGATTTTCAATTTAGGAAACAAAATTAGATTAATTTGGTAAATTAACTTTGTTTTCCAAACCATCTGTCCTACTTAGGAAACATAAAGAATTTGGATGTTCAGAAAAAAACATATAGGCCTCTCTTAAAAGGAAGGTTATTTTATGCTTTTTTTAACAATCTCTTTAAAAATTAATATTCTGTAAGGAGCTGTAAGCAATTATTTAGTTAAAATTTAATAGCAGTATCCATGCTAGTATTTTTCAGTTTATTCTCCTATTAACTATTCAACTAAACAAAAGGTGTTTTTTTTGTGTAGTTAACTGAAGATGACTGTTTTACAGTTGCATATGTAAAATAATCTCCTTGCCGTGCCTAGGTAACACTGTTCTTACCGCTCTTCGGTGAAGATCAGCAGGGTGCAGCCCAAGTCTTTCAAGATGTTAATGATTACAATCGAAGATTTTCAGGACAGCCCAGATCGGTAAGTTTTGTGTAAATTTGGGTGGAAGTCAGTGATGTCAGGAGAGTTTGAGAGCAATTTTTTGGTAGATTTGATTTATCCCCTTCTTTTTTTTTTCATTCCCTGGGATATGGATTTTCTCTCCCGGATGCTTCAGGCCTAGGCAACTTTTCGTTAGGGAAATTCATGTTGAAATGGTTAGGTCAAACCCAAGATCTCAAAATTATTTATTTGTCATTTATGAAAATGTGTGGAAACTTGCTTTTTTGTTATGAGAATCTAGTAAGTTTTGAGTTTTCTCAAGTGTTCATGTGTTAAGTTGGTTTTGAGACGTGAGTCATTCTTTGAAAGGATCGATAGTTAGTCAGTAAAAATACTTAATGAGGTACATGACTTGCATGGAAGAATATTCACTTCATTGATCTCTTTACACTGGTTAGAAGAATCTGAAGTTCTACTCTGTGCCTTTCTCCTCACACAGCTATATGCTGTCTTGATTTTTAAATTTTTCCCCTAGATTATATTACAGTCTTTATTCTCCTTTCTGAGTGAAGAAAACCAGATTTTTTTTCGCTGTAAATAGCTAAGAAGTGTGGTCAAAGTTATACACATCTTAGAAAGTCAGCCTTGTGAGCCCATCTCCGGTGTGCATGTCCTGTTTTGCAAGGTGAAATGCAGACACATGCCTATTAATAACCTCCCTGCTTGTCTTCATTAGTAATGGGATTTTGATATAGCAAGAAGACATTAGCAAGAAAAATGTACAGTACAAAGAGACAGAAGAGGGAGGGGTATTTTTCTAAACCACAAAATGTATGGGTTTTGTCCAGAAAAGATTGAAACTACCTTTTAGGCTCCATTAGACCTCTCTGCGAGCTGTGTCTAGTCCCCAGTAACTTGTCTGAGGTCATGCCAGAAATCTGCACTAAAGCCCTAATTGGACTAGATAAATTGTCTTTGATTTATACACAGTGCTGCCACACAAAATTTCTTTCTCAAAAACTTTTTCAGCTATGGCAATAACTAATTTTAATGGAGTTAAACTGCTCTATGTAGAAACTGCATACCATAGAAGGGAACCAATATAAAAAAAGTTTTAAAGTTCACCCTCTCTACTAGTTTCTACAAAAAACCTGGATATTTTCTATTAAGCTGACTCTTGCTAAGCTGGCAGAATCATAGTAGCAAAATGGAAAGGAGCCAGGAATGGATTAATTTAAAGGTTCTTTAGTTTACTTTGAAGCTTCATCCATCCTTTGGAAACTTGTGTGAATCACTGGTTATATACCAGGAGAGGGGGTATTATGTTTCTGAAAAACTGTAATCCCCACACTTATTCTACTTTATCTATTAGATTTTCTCTTGTAATCCTTGTTTTCTTGCATTCTGATCAGTATTTCACTCCAGTTAACCCGTTTGCTGTTTCTCACTTTCCCAGTCATTTGTTTTCCTCTACTATTCATTGCTTTTCTGTCATAATAGATGCAGATATATTTTCTAGTGATGTATATTAAGTGTATGCTTTTCACTGTAAAGTAACACAGTTGGACTGTTTCTTGAAAACATATATATTCTAAATCTGGCTTTCTACCCAGTAAAACTAAACTCATTAACTCTTCGTGGATTTTGTTCTTATATCTATAAACTAACAGATTCTAAGATGTAGTAGTAGAAATTTCAGTTTAGCATGGATGAGTTGCTAAAGCAAAATACTAACTTTTGGGTTCTTTCTTTATAGATTATGGAAAGAATTATGGATCTCCCCACTTTATTGCGACATGCTTTCAGGGAGATGTTTTCTGTAGGGGGCCTCTTCTGGATGTTTCGCATCAGAATATTCCTGTGCTTGATTGGAGCCTTGCTGTACTTGGCTTCACCTCTGGATTTTCTTCCTGAAGCTCTGTTTGGAATTCTGGGGTTCTTGGATGATTTCTTTGTAATTTTTCTTCTGCTGATATATATCTCTATCATGTACAGAGAAGTGGTAACACAGCGTCTAAATAGATGAAATGGACAAAAGTGACGTAAAAGCAAAGTCAGTTGTGGAATGTTTTAAAAAGAAAACTATAATGTAAGTATGTTATAGAAAAGATGCCTGCTTTATTGTCTGTATGAATTCAGTAGTAACAATTTCTTAGTTGGTTATGTTATACAAACATAAAGGGTTAGTATATGGTGATGCTTAACTGGAATCTTTAATTTGTGCATTACATATGCTTCATAAGGACGAGGTTAGTTTTATAATGTTGTAATAAACCTCCTTCATCTACTTCCACCTGATGAACAGCTGCCTGTAATGAAAGCAGGAAACACTTTTTTTGGTGTGTTGTGGTTCGTGAAAAAGGAGTTCTAACAAAGTACTTCAAACAATAAGCCTGTTTGCATAATCTAGACGTGTAAGAAAATTCAGAAATTCTTCACAGTATAGTTATCATGGCTAAGTTGTTTGATGTCTTCCTGTTGTGGGCTAGAGTTTTTTGAAATAAAAGTAGCTTTGTTTGTCTCTGTGGAAGAAGAAACCCAAGGATCGCATTACAGTTATCACCCTGCAGTTTGCTGTTGTCCACATGCTTCAGAAGAATAAGGATAATACCTTGGTATTGCTTGAACTGCACTATGTACAGTTGCATGCAATTTGTACCATTTTATTTTTATATTTGGAAGCATACACACAGTATCTGCTCTACATTGAGAAATCAGTATTATGCACGTCACACTTGTTAGTGCTCTATTTTTTTTAAGGGAGAGCATGGTTTTCCTCTTCAGACTTTTTTATTTGGTAAGTATATATCTTAGATTCAGAGGTTGTATGCTGCTTTGGGTCAATGTAGTATGTCTGAAATGCAGCTTTGCATTTCTATAGATGCATTTGGCCAATTGGAGAGGACACTCAAATTCCAAATAGTGGTTGAAAGAAATAAGACAGAACTGGATGTTTACACTACACGTACATATACTTGTATGTGTACAGGGTAGATGTTTACCCAAATATACATTCTGCAATGTATGTGTACTAAACAACATAGATATTGGGATGATTTTCAGTTGGAGTTTTCTTGGTTGGTTGGTTGATTTGGGTGTTGAAAGAAGAGGTTCTGAATTACCTTGAAAAATAGTCGGTGGTAAAGGACCACAAAAAATCTTGGAAGTGTTTTCAAAAATACCAGGGTATTAATTATCCTTAAAGCTTTTTAATTATCCTTAATTAATTATCCTTAAAGCTTTTTCATGTTGAATTTGCGCATAGGCTATCATAGCTATACAAATAATTTGAAAATGCTTTCATTTTGAGCAATGATTGCGACTATAAAGGTCCAGAATATGACAGACCATTGTACTTTTTAGCTAGAGAAATCATAATTGCAGTTTAACTTCCTGAGTACTTGAAAGATAGTGAATTAATAAGTGATTCTTTGTGTGTTTACCTATATGGAACGAAAGGGACCTTTTCACCGCTTCTGTGTTTTCCCCTTGCAGGTGTCTTTCCACAGCTTCTAGCACTTCAGGCATGTGCAGGAAGATGATAGAACTGAGACTTCAGGTGTCAGTCATTGAGGGTGCAGATTGTCCTTCAGTGTCAGTGTTCTAAATGACATTCATTTAAAACTAAATTCACTGATTCTTCATTTGAAAATTTAGTTTTAGAAATCCAAGGACATTTTCCAAATGAACTGGAAAGCTAAACTTTTTTTGTTGCTATTTGTTAGAGATGGGCAAGAGGAGAAAAGGGAAGTGAAGCACAGTTTGGAGGAAGAGAGCTAGAGAGAAAATGACATTTTTGGAAGCAAAAGCTAGCTTAACTTTTCTTGAGCATCTTGGTTGAGCTTTTCCCATTGTGTTGGCATTGCTAATGTATGATGATGTTTTAGTGGCTACCTCAGTTAAAACTCTTTAAGGTATTATTGAGTAAGGGTGAGATATTCATAAGCTGTTAGGTGCATTTACAAAGCAACATAGTAGTGTAGGATGTTATGTTAGACAGGATTTCACAGTTCTGGTGTAAGTATTTTTTTGGTTTTAGGGTTTTCTTTCCCAAGAAATCTAGCTGAAAACAAACCCAAAACATTCTTTTTTAATTGAGTCAATTTAACACCCTCTTTTCTCCTGGAGTTTAAGTTGTAGGTCAGCTTAGAGAAGAGTGTGAACTGCTCTTGTAGTGTAATTGGAGTTTGTTCATGGAATTTGTTGACCTAGTACCTCATCCATACTTTATCCTATGATTATGATTTTCCCATGACTCTCTAAATCCAGAGTGGATATAGAGGCACTTCAAGCTGCTTACTGAGTGGTTTTCTTTGAATTTCCCAATTCCATGTGCTATTTTGAAGTTCATGTGAAAATTCCTTATCCCATCTGAGAGGATCCTATGTATCTGAAATCATACACAAACCACATCTGAAAGACTATATTAAGTTTACCCATGTTCTTTTTCTTCACTACATTTCTGATAGCCAGAAGGGTGTCACTCAGATGTATCTGCTTACTTTTGAGTACTGAGTAACATTGTAATCATAAATTCAACACATTAAATGCTTGACAGAATTAGGACTGTTCTTTTCAGTGATATGTGTGCTTGCTTGTGGATATTCTTTTTTGGTCCTGCAAACCAATGATAAACAGTATTATGACTTGTTCAGGCCTTTTTGTGTAATGCAGAGATGAATCTGTCCTGCAACATCTGGCCACTGCTTCTTTCCACAAATCTGAAATATCTATAAGTTAGCTATCTTGGGTGCTTAGTTTGAGCTTAACCTAAGCTCTAGAAATCACAAGAGACTGGAGAATAAAATATGAGCATGTAGTATTCCTGAACTGTGTGCTGCCAAGTTGTTCTGGCAGCAGTGTGAAAGGTAAGGGTTTGGCCTGAACTCTGGCTTCAGAATGTGGAGGAAATAAGTGATGCTGTGTGCAGAGTGACTGAAAGATCGCTGTGGTTTTGTATCCTGGGATGGGGCAGGCGTGTCACTAAGGGGGGAAAATTTTAGAAAGGAAAACTATAGCAGGAAGACATATGGGGATAAAACACAGTTCTTAAAACATCACATGGGCACCAAAAGCTATGTGAAATATTTGATTGTTCTAGCAATATTAACAAAGAGGAAAACAAAAATTATACTTAATAGCTCTTGCAAAATAACTTGTAGCATCTTGAGGCCTAATGATCATCGCTGTATAGAGCGATCCATTTCTGTGCTGTTTGTATGCCACACCATTGATGTCTGTGAGAATCAGGCAGCACGGTGTGGTTTGGGGATACAATTTTGCCGTAAGTTTCATAGAACTGTAGCAGTATGTTACACTAGATTTTTAAGACAAAAGAATTTAAAACTACTTGTTGTTACTTTTAATGATAATAAATTGCTGTTAAAGAGATTCACTTGAATTATTTTATTTTATTGGCAATCTCATGCAATATTGTTTTATTTCCCCTTTTTCCACTTCCATGCATTAAAGTGGTAAGTGTGGCATCCCACCCTTGGGAGGAAGGGAGTACTTAAGGTTTGTAGATGCTCATGGTCAAAAGGAATGACAAAGGTCAGAGGGTCCACAAAGACTCACAAAGTTCTATTAGTAAATTACATACTTGGCATGGAAATTGGTGTAAGTTAGGACCTGGTCTCCTCTATGGATACATGGCAGTGGGTTTTGAACAGAGGGGTGGGGTGAAAGGGGAGAGAGAAAGCCAGAAATAAATTAAAGAGGAGGAGAGAGAAAAAGGAGAGAGGGAAAGAGAGATCACCAGTCCTAGTTACAGCATCAATCCACCTAGGGTGTCCTGGGGATGCCCACACATGTGGGCTTGGTTGGAATACCTTTTGTAAATAAATCTCCCGTCTTGGAGACAAGTTTCTCACTTTCTATGCAAATTACCAATCCTGTGCAGCCCATTCCTCTAGACCTTTCTGGAAATGGGTTGGAAGGCTTTGGGGATCTCTGCTGGTCTCGATCCCCTCTTACAGTCCCTGCCCACTTCTCAGCCTCATCCCTGCCCTTGTGCTGTGTTGTGCTCGTCTCCAGGAGCCAGAACAAGGACATTTGTCCCAGAGATGTGCTGCCCTGCTTCCTTATGGCCTCTCCTCCAGCCACATCCTGTTCTTTCTCAGTGTATTATTACCAACAATTCTTGGCTGTTATCATGAACAATCCATGGCTGCCTCCACAACTATCTGGGTATTGGTGTTTGAGGCATACACAAGCCCTCTTGTCTCCTAGGATTCTACAGGCAGTAACTTTTCTGCAGTTGTGATCTATTTTTGTCTTGGTGTCTGTGGTCAGGATGTTTAGAGATAACTCAGGTTTTTTTTCATCTTTATGATTGCCATAATAAAGATTACAAAATTTCTAAGATCTTAGTCCCAAAAGCAAAAATTGTACGTCAGATGTCCTTCCCTGAGCAGTCCAACCAGTTCCATCAGATCCATGAACACTAAGCTTTCAGGCTGCCAAACCAGTCCAGATGATTAGTTAGCACCTTCACATAACAATCCTCAAGCAAACAAAAGCATAAAGCCAGGTGTATGAGAATGTAAGCAAACAGAAAATAGTCTCTGTGAGTTTACAGCAAGGATGAAGATTGGGCTTGGAAGAACTGAATGTGATTCTGTGCTGCAGTCCTTAATTTCTTCTAAGAAAATTAAATTCTTAATTCATGTCATGAAAGGGTCCTGGGCATCAGGAAGACATCCATTCTGCTAAAAAATGTCTAACAAATCATAGCTGGGAAGTCCAGTGCCAAGCTGAGCCAAGTCAACTTCGTTAACTTTGTAGCCTGCTTTGGTACACAGTGTTTCTGGAAAAAATGTGTAATTGCATAATTGGTAAGATGCTATTAAATCAGGTTGGAAGTTTGATAAGTATATGCTACACTTGTCCTTACACCTGATGCACATGTGCTTGCCATGGAAAGCTCAGCTAAACACTTGAAAGTTCCTCAGCCAAGGCTGCAATAGGACATAGATTTTTTTTTTAGGAGGTCTGTTATTCAGTTGCAGTTTTGGGTAGATTTTCTGCTTCCAACTGTCAGCCAAACAGAAAACTGTCTATTATTCATCCATACTGAAAGCTACATGGGCATTTGTTCCATGGAGACAGAGCAGTCAGTCTTACTCTCCACGTTTCTTTGAGGTGGTGTGTCCTAGTAGGTTGCCTTCTTCCCTGTTGTGTGTACTGTGTTTTTAAACTGGGGAAGAAGCTGCTGAATTTCATTCAGTCTATGATTAATTCAACTTAGGGACCTAGAGGTTTAAAGCAGAGATAGGTCTCAAGGTCCTGCTCCCATGTGAACAGCACATCATTAGACATTGTGGTAAGTAGAGGTGCTTTCTGTAAGTTGGGGATTTTTTTTCATTCAGGGCATGAGAAGCCTATCCAGATAATGAATAATTAATACAGCAAAACCAGGAAAAAGGCAGGAGTTTAGAGTTGAATTTTATATTCTACAGCTTAGATTCAGCTTCTTGGTATGTCACTGTTCTGTACCGTGCTGCCTTACGTGAGATGTTTGTGACCTCGGCATACAAAGTCTATCATAGGTACATTTTGTTTGTGCCTATGATCAGATCTTACCATGGGGATTTCTATCGCAACCTTCACGTCAAATGTTAGGGCTGCTGTATTGAACAGGTGAAATCAAAGGGTATGGAAGGTTGGGGGTAACAAAAATAGTCCTCGTAAAGTAAATTTGTAATTGTGTAATATACTCTCATTGGTACTGTATGGCCTTGTATGAGGACATCTAAATATCTTGTCTCTCTTTGTTTATGCTAGTGGTAGATGGAAGGCACAAGCATTAGGACAAGACTATAAAATAAATCCAGAAATAAAGGTTGAAGAAACTGGTATTTTCACTATAGGATAGACTGAGGAAGATACAAGTCTTTATTTAGGTTAAAACAGGACTGTATTTCCTGTATTAGATATGACTGGAGAAATGCATATGGCTGGAGTTTGAATGATAGCAAATGAGACTTAGACTGGAACAAATTTGCCAAAGTGAATGGGGAGGGGATTTTGTGTTGTGGAACCTCTCCTGGCAGGCCTCTGAAGGCAGTCCAACACCTGTAGGGACTGTTTTTTGCACAGCTAGTCCTGCCCGAGGAAAGGGCAGGACAATGAAAAGGTGCCTGCTTTCAAGGCAGCTCGTCTGGGCCTTAATAGATGTGAGACCAAGGAAGCTTGATCTGACCAAGTCTTTATTGCTCATGGTGTTTCTGACACACATTACCTGTATGCATCAGCTGGTAGATCTGACCAGCTTACCTTTCCCCAGGAATTTTGCTAAATAGCAGTGTTTAAAGTCTGTTGCATCGTGTTATTTTGCTTCTGTTTTCCCTTTGTTAAATGGTTTNTTTATTCTTCCCCGGACGCGCTGTCAGCCAAGAGGGCTCTCAGCCCCAGCCGCACTCCTGGTTCTCTGCCATCCGGGAGGCGGCCCACTCTCGGCGCCGCTCTCGCCTAGAGAGCTAGCTGGGCGAGCCGCGTCAAAAGTCCATGGCATAACAATATGGCTACACCTTATTTCAGGACACCTTAATGATTATTTACTATAATATTCCATTTTATTGGCAAAATTCCTTGTTTGTCCAATATTTTCCAAGTAGAGGACTGTTTCTCATGATTAACAGGTGATTAATTGATGGGAGAGAAGGAGAGAGGAAAGGAACATAATTGATAATATTGAGTCTATTGCTCATTGCTGGCAGGTAACTAATGAGGAACCACGAGTGTATCAGGTATTAGTAGTAACTTGGCTAGAATATGTTTCATGGAAAGCTGTTCAGCTTCACACTAGCATATGCTGTGCTTCACAGTCAAGAATTGTTTTCTACCCCTTCACCCTTTATCTTCATTCTGGAAACTCATTTCTTCTTTTACCAAGATGGGGATGCAGCAAAACCTGAAAATAATCCACACTTTATGCAGGGTAGTCAAGTATTACTGAGTAAACCATCTTTCTCAAGGATAGGTTCCCCGTCATTTGACAGGATGTGTCCTTGCTCTCCAGAGCAGAAGGTCATATTTTTGTCCTTCTTGCCTTCTTCACCATCTAGTTGGCAGGGCTTGGTGCTGTCTGATGTGGAGTTGTTATTACGTGTGGGCTCTAAGGAGGGTCATTGTAATCAGTTTAATGCAGGTTGACCCAAAATATGCCTCATCAGTTTGCTAGTTTCTGACAGTTTATATCTGCACTCCATCTATGGTCTTCGGCATCCAGCCAATCTGACCTGAAGCTGCTCTAGTTTCATTTCTCTTTTCCTTGCAGGATTTGGCTGTTTGTTCATTCCCCTCCTACTTTCTTACTCTTGTCTGTAACAACCAGAATGAAGATCACAAAAAATTTTTGATGAATCATTTGCTTATATACTACAACAGTTCACACCTTACCCCTGAATATCCCTTCCAGCCAATCCCTTCATGCTCTTGCATCTCACAGACTATGCATCAGGAAGGAAGGTAGACATGTCTGTCATTAAAGGGCTAAACTCCTCATGCAGCAACCTGAAGAAGACAGTTCAGTACAGCCCTGTGGTTCTGCCTCCTGTCCATGCACGGAGCTAGGAATCCTGGGTCTGCTGCCTTTTCCAAGAAAGGGTGCAGGACCTGAAGTCTGGCAGACTTTTCTCTTATACCTATAAATACCCTTAATATTGCCTCCTAGTGTGGTAGCTGCAAGTGGAGAGTGAAGGAGCAGAAGAAGCAAGGCATCACACAGACCTCCTAGTTAGGCAGGCTGTGTTTGCACCTGGGAGGCTGGAGAAGAGCCTAAGGAGCTGTTGCATTCAGTTTCAGTCACATCTGGAGAGACTGGTTTTCTGTGTCACTGAAGTTGTCAGGTACAAACAGCATTGCCTTGAAAATAATCTGTGTGGTGCTAACCTTTATTTACATATAGGTATTTTGAGCCCCTGGGGTTCTTGTTCTCATGGTTTCTTTCACAGCTCCCACAAGCAAATATTGCCTCAATATGAAAAGAAGAAGAGAAAACTCAGTAATCATATTGCAACTGCAAGAACCCTAGGAAAGAAACCAACCATGTAAGATACTTGATTAAAACCACAAGGACTGGCAACATGGTGCCAACAAAGCCGCTTCTCTGGAAATCCCATGAATTTCCCGTTCTGAGCTGCTGGGCAAACCCTTCCCTGGATTCAAATTTTCACTTTTGATTCATCTTGCTCTGAAGAAACAGGTTATTGATAAGAATTTTTTACTGGTTCAGATCAGAAGCAGAATTAGCCACACTGCATCAGCTCTAGCAGAACTTCTCCTGTCCCACCTCCTGTTCTACTGTGGGCTGCTGCCCACAATGACTGCCCCAGTGACTCACAGGGGCACTGCAGATGCTGTGGTAGATCGGGGCAAAGGGTGTAGGGGATAGCTGAAACATCTCGTAATCCACGATTGCTGATGTCTCATTGCCAGGAATGGAAGAAGGAAGTAGGGAAATCTTAACCCTTTGAAAGAGAGAGGCAGTCAGTGGACCACTAGCTGGCCAGGAAATCCCTAAACAACAACCCCAGTAAAGGTATGAGGGGTAGTCAGATCAGATCCTAACAGAGGCCCATGATGATCCCATGAGGAGTGTGAGGCAGACAAAAAGCAAGGCCAGGTTGAAGTTTTAGGCTGGGCATTGGCCATCAGCATCAGTGAGCCAACGGAGAGGAGCTGCAACAAAGCAAGTTGTGCCCCACTGTTCCCCCAGCACTGCAGAGCAGCTTCACTGGACAGTGGAGAGGAAAACAGGTGCCTGGGGCCAGGGCTGAGCTAGAGGTGGCAGCTGGCCCTCCACCCCTGTGAGTTCGTGGGGTTGTCCTCACACTGTGCTCCTTCATGTTGCTGCAGGGCTTTCCAACATTTTTTAGGACCACTGGGCTTCCCAGGGTGTCTGTTGCTTCTTTGAGCTGCTGCCGATGAAGTGACCAAAGCCCAGCAGGAATGAACTGGTTGCACAACCCTTTCCAGAGAAGCTTAACATGAGCTTGCTTAAGTTCTTCTGTTCTGTTTGCTTCAGCCAGTCACTATCCAGTGACTCCTGGGTAGTGTTGATCTTGATAAAGATGATGGCAGGTAAGTAGAGACTGCATCATCCAAGCTGCCCCTGACATTATGGGAAGATTCAGGAATGGACACAGGACAGGTGGGCTCCTCTGGATAGTACATCTATTAACAGAGGTGTCACCTGACTCCTTGTAGGTATCTGCCATGGTTTCTTTTTTCAATCTGCACTTTCTCTACATATTCCTTAAGTACTTATGCTTTCTCGGAAGGGATGTGTCCTTTAATCTCCATTGGGGTACTGCTTTGGAGCAAGCCACTTCTCCATACAGCATGTGAAAAATCACAACAGTAAGACCCTAAAGAGTTAAATTTTATCAAGTACCAAAATTTAGCAAAAATAAAATAAACCGAATGGGAAAGGGGAATCAACTTAGGGATTAGTCATTACTGAGTAGGATTTACAGAGGAGTAAAAGTAGCGTAAAAATGTAAACTAGCTTTGCATCCACCCACCATACCATGTTTGCTTGCTGAGAAACACCAAGCAAGAACCAGTAGGCACATCACCTGATATACTGCAGCAAAGGTCCATGGGTCAAAATAATCTAGCAAAAGAATGACATCTCACACAGCAAGTGTACATGCCTGAGCTGGAAAAGACCTACTTACAAACACAGAGCACACCGGTCATCGGCCACAAACTGGTACCACAGCCTTTGGCCAGAGCTCTGTCTGCAGATCTTGGTTTGCCCATGGGCCATTTCCCAAGACATGTTTCACAGGGAGGGTTGCAATCAAAAATATTTTCCACCCAAAGCTGTACTCTAATTCTTTCTGTTGGCACCAGAAAGATCATGGACTTGCCTGTGGACGGTACTATGGCAATGACGAAGCTGTGGACAGATGCACCCCTATGGATGACTCCTTTCCCTCTGATACAGCCCTTTGCAGTAAGAAATGCAGATTAAACCCCCTCAATTGCGTTCTCCTGCCCTGCTCTGAAAGCCCACTCCCACTAAGCCCCAGTCCCTTCCCAGCAAAAGGCAGCAGCTTTGCACATTGCCAGTACATAAAGTTTGACACTGTGCACAAAGATGATGATTCATTTGGCAATTTTGAGGATGTATTTCATTGTTCATTGTTCAAAGACCTTTTACTTTCTAGGCAAACGTAGTCTGATAGAGATTTCAGTATCTTGGCTGCTTGTGGTCTATCCTGTATCTCTTCCCATAGTCTTAATAAGTGCCTCTTCTTCTCTTCCGACAGCATCAGCACTGTTAAATCAAACCAGCCTGGCACCCTGCTTACAGCCCCAGCTTTGGGAGTCACATCAGCATGGAAAAGTCCTGGTTTACATTAACCCTTCTTCACAACAAGTCTCATATTTCCTGAGAAAAATTCAGTATCAGAGACCCCATGCTTACAGTCTTATATACCAGAATAAAGGACCATGAAGAAACCAACTGCTGAACTCACGTTTTGCTAGGTTTTATATTTCTAAAGCAAGGTTATGCTTTTGTAGGGCTTGAGTTCAATTAGCTTTTCAAGGTATGGTTTGTCAGCCTCAGTGCTTCTCTTTTCCCCCTTCCCTCCTACTACTGCCCGTTAAGTCTGTTTCTTCTCCCTTTTGTCATGCTTCCTTCCAAGCTGCATTTTCCTCTCCTGTTTGTATGACTGGTGGAGTTTCTGCTTGCTTACTGCTATACTGTATATACCTGCATGTTCAGTGTGACACCTCTTCACAGAAGGTGATGGAAGGATAAGGGAGGTCCTTCTACTTGAGACCTCAGCATTGGTGCTGCAAAAGTAAAATCCTTAGGCTCTAGAAAATATGTGAAGTTTTAGATACATAATTCCGCCTAATTTAAAAAATATAATTATGCCAAGCCATCTGTTGCTGATGTAAAAAAAGATGTAAATAGATGATACATAGTGTATGGAGTGTCACATGAGTGCTCCATCTGCTATGGGGAAAGTCACCACTCCCCAGCAACAACACTGAGTGCTGAAGTGTAATCCAGCATTTGGAGCAGCCTTAGGCTTTCCAAAGGCATAACCAGAACCAACGGCTGACCCAAAAGAAAAACAACTCAAATGAGAGTGGATTGGTAGATCTCTGTATATCAGTCGTTCATCTCTGTTTTTCTGACAAGTAGCAATAGTGGCTTCATTGAGTACAGGGTAAATTATACCTTTACGCTCTTATTTCACACTCTTTGCAAGCTCAGGGATCCTGCTCTCCTTACTCATATTTCCAATGTTTAACTGGCAGACAGGAGTCCAACAAGCTGTGTCTCTCTACTTAACAACATCAGAATGTGCCCACAATATCAGAGTAACTGGGCAATGAATTAGCAGAAGAAATGCAGCTCTGATGATCATGAAGTAGTGGACATAGGGCAACAGCAGTCCTTGGGTGCTGACTGATGAACTCCATGTCAGCTGTTGCCACTCAGGAAGAGACCCAAGAACTGCTATGAATGTTTTGGTGTGCTCAGCAGTGGTTAGAAAAGTAAATAAAACATTAAGAATTATGAGAGAGGTGATAAAGATAAATTAATCCTCTGATGCATGTGACTGGAGAATTCTCACTCTTCTTCACTGTGAGCCCTCCACCTAGTCCTGGCCTCCCGATCTCAAAATGGGTGGAGTGACAGGACAGGGAAGCTGGAAGTAAAGCATAGCTCTCTGCCTGGACACAGCAAAGGTTCTAGGATCCTTAACCTGCTAAACAGAGAAGGTATAGCAGAGATCTTAAAAAAACAGGACTCTCATGGGAGATGTGCCAGGAAAACCACTATTCACCTCTTCTAATACCACCAGGTGTGGGTGACACCACAGGGAGTTAGCAGAGAACAGTTTCTAAATTCAGCAAAATATGAGCTGCTTCACAAGTTACTGCAGTTACCCTCTGCTGACAGAACTGGTGATGTTAAGAGTTTGTAGAGCTCCCCGAAGCTTCTAAACAAACCTGTGGCACTAGTTCCATAAGAACTAATAAACATGGAAGCCTCAGAACAACCTTTCCCTCCAAAAGTTCCCAAATGCTTGTCAGCCTTAGACGGAAGAAGATCTTTTATCATGCCATACTCTTTTCCAAGGTGTCTGCTGCTGTCAGCCAGGGAGCTGTGTCAAATGGCTCCACAGTCTCACCAGCCTTGAACAAGCAGTTTTACAGAACCTGGTACTATGTTTCCAGCTTGCAACAGTTTTGGGACAAAAAGGGAGAGCAAAACAACCCTGTAGGAAGCACTGATCAGTTGAGAAAACAATCTTCATTCCCACAGTACCATCAGGTTTGTGGTATTCCTTCCCAGGTTTCTCTTGGATGGATGCGAGATAGATGCCTTTGAAGGTCAGGCTTTTCTCCTGGGGACGCAGCCCCTGCATGAAGCCCAGAGATGGGGAGAAAGGCAACAACACAAAGAGCAGGGGCAGGTCATGGTGGCTGGCCCCTTTGCTGGGGCTACCTACCCTGTGATCCACCCAGTTACTGAAGGAAGGAAACGTTATCCAGTCCAGGGATGGAAGGTGAACCATTCCTCAGGGATATAACTGAGCATTCCTCTTTCTTTTCAGGTATTGGAGTGTATCATCCAGCACATCTTTATTTCCAAAGAGGCCAGGAGGCTTCACTTGAAGGGTAGAGCAGTACATGAGCAGTTTTTCATCTCTGACCATGAAGGTGATGTCTGACTCAACACGGATTTTCACAGCAAAAAGATGAGCAGAAAAAACATGAAGAGAAACCATCTTCTGGGAGAGGGGCAGTGGGGTGAAAGAGGACGCCCTTGTGATCTCTGCCTTGCCAGGAGCCAGGGCTTCTTGCTCCAGTGAAGCTGGGGGAAGACACAGTTACATCAAAACACCCACTTCTGGGGCCAAGGCAGCTGTTACCACTGGGATGAATCCTCCCCTGTGCTACCAAATCTGTTTGAGAAAGCAGGATACACATGGGTTTTGTAAACAACAAAACCAGGTACAAAAAAATTATCTCACCGACTTGGCACCAACCCAAACATCTGTCTGGTCCAGACAGAGCCTGAGTTTTGCTATTGCTCAAAATAAAGCATCACAAAAAGTATTTTCTGCCTTTTAAAATCTGATTCCTTGATCGTAAGGGGCTCTAATTCTGCCTTTGGTGGGAAGGGCATGATCTGCTCTTGCATCTTGCTCTTGCGTTGTTACCAGGTGACAAAGGGTCCCAACTGAATGGATCAATAAAAGCCTAAGGCAGATCCAGTAGGAGGTAAATGCAGTTTGTTTGACCATGCAAACTGTGAGGTTTGGAAGTTCAAGATGGGATCAGGAGCTGGTGCCAGCTGCATTTGCCTCCCACCCCAATCTCCCCAGCCAAAGCTCAGCTCCTTCTGCAGGTGTGGAGCAAGAGAAACAGCACAGGAAAGACTTTAACCTCCCTGTCCGTGCCTAGAAAGCTGCTTCTCAGAGGTACATGCCAGCAGATGAGAGGCAGGTGAGCTACCAGTGCTCAGAGGGCATTCAAGCACGTGCAGACTGGCTGTAACAGGCCCCCTCTTGTTTTTCACCTTTTACAGCTTCTTGAGAGGCCTGAATGGCCCTGATTTTGCATTTATGTCCTTTGCACTGTTGAGCAAACAAGCAGGGCCTTGTCTCCACCAGACTCCTCCACCCTTTGTTGGCTGCCTTTCAGTTATCTGCCTTAGTAAATTGCAGGCAAATATTTGCTCTGTGGTCTCAGACACTACCTCACTCCTGTTTGCCCAGGTCCTCACTTCAGTGCCTTGAACACTGTGCTTACTACACCCACACCCTGCGGTGACCAAGTCACAAGGACACAGCTTTGTGTGCACTGCTGTCCTTTGCGTCCTCCTTCCCTGGCACTGGCAAACACACAGGTCAGAGATGTCCAGGCTGCCAAACCCACCCGCAAGCTTTACAAAGTGTGTCCTTGCTGGGGGCTGTACCAGCTGCGCCTAGTCCACCAGTAAGCACAGAGAGGTGACGAGAGGGGGCAGATACCATGCCTGCTTTTTGTGAACCTCTGTAAATGCTAAGCTCCTGTGTCAAAGTTTGCAGTGACTACAGTCTGCTGCAAGCCCAGAGGCTTGAAGTTTCATCTGTTTCACACACCTTGCAAGCAGAGCAGTCACTTGAGAGGGCTACATTTAACAGTGTGTGTAGTCTTTTCCCGTTGAGCTGTGTTCCCATAAGGACATGCAAGCCACATAAAATTATTAGTTGTGACCATGGAGAGTGCTGTGCATGAAACAGCCTGGAAGGCCACCTAAGTCTCCTTGTCTAGGCAAAATTGTCCAGTTAGGGCAGATGCAGGCTCATCCTTCCAATGATTTTCTCGGTTTGTGGCTGGTACCACATATTCCCCCTAGGAAAGCCCTGACTTAGACCTTAAGGAGCAAGAATAAAATGAACTTCACTGTTGTGTTCTGCTCTGTTTACTTTTTTTTTTCACCTCACCTAAGCTCACAGCCCAAAAAGCTCAAAAGTGCTTCCAGACCCTTCATGTTACAGAGTGATGGGGCAAAGACACCTAAAGTGCTTTCTGTGTGTTCTGATAGCAAAGATGGCCTGTTCTGCATCTGGAGAAGTTTAGACAGGACTAACACCAGTGCTAATGTAGATCATGAAGACTGTTAGAGTGAAGCAGCAGCTTTGCAGAAGGCCCACATGGTTTTAGTTTGGGAAGTACCAGGGAAGAGCCACACACCAGAAGTTCAGGCTGCAGCTGTTGTCCCAGTCGCAAGCCAGATGGACACATTTTGCTATGGGATGCCTGCTCCAGTGAGGCACTGCTGCTGCTGCTGCTGCAGTGGCATGGAGCAGTCAGAAACAGCACAAAATTGTACATATGATGCACTAGTGCAGCTGCCAGCACCACAGTGACTAGTTCTAACAGCCATGGATCTACCAAAGAAGGAGGATTTGCCTTCCTGGAGCTTCTTGCAAGGGTGATGTGTGCAGAGAGGAATCAAAGTATGTTGTTTTAATAAAGAAACGCCAGCATAAAACTTGACAAGTTCTTCTGTTTAAGCAATTTGTCTTTCTTTCTAGCCAGAACATTCACACGAAGTCAACAGAGAAAAACAGAAAGTCTTTCCTGGTATTTGCTGTCAAAACTCAAGTAGCAATGCTAATTTTGAAAGTAGAAGGGAAAGGGAGTGAGGTCAGGAGGCAATTGCCCATTGATCCAGCTGCATGGCACAGGGCAGACACTCCCCTGGGCCCCACTTTGCAAGTCTGTCATTTCCAGAAATGACAATGAGTCACATTTGCCCATGCCTCATTTAAAGAAACTGAAAGAATGAACTGGTAAGGCACTGGGAAAAGCCTGCTGTGAGTCATGCTGTCAGAGTCACAGCTGCACAGGAAAGCCCGCATGGCTGTTCCCGAACTGCAGCCCATGGGCAAAAATGTCCCTTAGAATCTCCAGAATCTGCAGTCAGTGAGACACCAGCACCTTCAGAAAGGCAAGAGGTGATCCAAGGGGGATATTGAGGGCTCAAGATGTTCAGTGGCATAATGAGATGTCCAGTCATTTGTACAACTGCTTTTGGCTGGGTTTATCTTTATCCACAGTGTGTGCTCTCAGGTACCCTGGAAACAGGCTTCAGAACAGTCATTAAGAAAGCATTTTGTCCAACACCCACTGTCACTCTGTAACATTACGGGTTACATTACGGGTGAGAAGGGAGAGTTGTTAATTTCCTGAGATCAACCAAGCTGGCCAGCATGTGGAGTTAAATCTCCATTTCTCCTCAAAAAGTTACAGTGATGAAAGAAAGATACTGGAATACGTTCCTTCCCAGTCAGCTCTTACTTAATCTGAACTGCAAATGCTGGAGAGCTTCGGCCTGTGGCAAAACAGCAGAGGTAATCTGGCACCTCTGATGTGCTTTCTTAATTACGTTCAAATTTTGGATTTTCTAATGCGCCTTTTGGAGAATAGGAACAAGTCTCTCCATGCTAGTTTTTTGCCCCAAAGTATTTACATTAATCTCAATTTTGTGTAATTTTCTGTCTGGGATTTTCCTTCATTTTCTCCCGTATTTAGGCCTGCTAAACACAGAACCCAAAAAGAAGGGAGATCCAAGACCTCCTTAGAACCAAGGGACGAATCCAGAAAGCCCACAAAGTTTTTAGGGCCCCATTCTTTCTGAGGCTTTACCCTAGCCCTGCCCTGCCCAGCCCAGGGAAGCAAGGCTGTGCTGAACCTGCAGGCTCATGACACTCACCTTAGGCAAAGGCTCCCTCCCTTCTACAGCTGTGGTTGTCGGTCAGTTTATTCTTTCACTGAACTGAGATTTTCTGCTTTTGTGCATTGACAGGTAAAACCATGGAGGATAACATGGTATGCACTCTCTCTGTCCTCTCTTCAGGAGGGTGTATTCAGTTTGCTGCACAGCAAAGTGCCTACACACACCTGGGCAGGGAAGGCAAAGAGAGAGGGAGGGGAGCTGGGAAGGCTGCCAGGCACAGCCTGAGGGAGCAGATGGAGATGCAGTGCTGGGGTTAGAGAAGTGCAGTGAGTGGGAGGCACCAAAGGAGAGCTCAGACATAGAGAAAGGATGGAAACAGGGTGGAAAGGAAGAAAAAGTTCTCTTTGCAACTGTTTGTAAGCATCAGGAATTCCAGCACATCGGGAGGTTGTATGTGGTTTACATGGCAAGGTTCTGGTAATGGAGGCACTAGAGAGATGGTTTCTGTGAAGAGCCACCAGAAGCCTCTCCCACGTCCAAAAGAGCCAATTCCAGATGGTTCCAGGATGGACTCGCCGCTGGCCAGGGCCAAGCCACTCAGAGATGGTAGTAATGACTCTGTGATAACATCTTGAAACAAGAAAAAAAGTTATTGTGAAGAATTAACTGAGCAGAGAGTTAACTGAGTTAACTGAGAACTGGCCAGAGAAGACAGGAGTGAGAATATGTGAGAGGAACAGCTACACAGATATTGAGAGAAGGTGAGGGAGGAGTTGCTCCAGATGCCGGGACTGAGATTCCTCATGCTGGAACAAATGGGTACCTGAGAGGAGGCTGGACCAGGGTCCCGGCAGAGACCTGCAGACCCATGGAGAGAAGAGCCCATGCGGGAGCAGGTTTCTAGTAGAATTTGTGACCCTGTGGGGAACCCACACTGGAGCAGGGGAAGGACTCCTCTCCCTGAGGAGAAAGCAGCAGCAGAAATAACATGTGATGAACCCATTATAACCCCCACTCCCTGCACCACTTGTGGGAGGAGGTAGAGAACTGGGAATAAAGTTTAGCCTGGGAAGGTAAGATGGGTAGGGAGAAGGTGTTTTTAGGAATTGTTTCACATATTATCTTGCTCTGATTTTGACTGGCAGTAAATTCAACCCAAGTGAAGTCTGTTTTGCCCATGATGGTAACCAGTGAGTGATCTCTCTCTGTTATTAGCNAGACCCATGGAGAGAAGAGCCCATGCGGGAGCAGGTTTCTAGTAGAATTTGTGACCCTGTGGGGAACCCACACTGGAGCAGGGGAAGGACTCCTCTCCCTGAGGAGAAAGCAGCAGCAGAAATAACATGTGATGAACCCATTATAACCCCCACTCCCTGCACCACTTGTGGGAGGAGGTAGAGAACTGGGAATAAAGTTTAGCCTGGGAAGGTAAGATGGGTAGGGAGAAGGTGTTTTTAGGAATTGTTTCACATATTATCTTGCTCTGATTTTGACTGGCAGTAAATTCAACCCAAGTGAAGTCTGTTTTGCCCATGATGGTAACCAGTGAGTGATCTCTCTCTGTTATTAGCTCCTGAGCCTTTCCTTATGTTTTCTCTCCCCTGTCCATTTGTGGGTGGAAGTGATAGAGCAGCTTTGGTAGGAACCTGGCATCCCATCAAGGCCAACCCACCACAGAGATCCAGCTGTTTGATGAGGAATAGAGTAACACAGGGGCATAGCTATTCTATTGTAGAGCACAGGCCGTGAGTAGCTGGAAACCTTCAGGAGGAAGATCTGCTTAAGGCCTCTCAAGCAGATGTAATAATTACAGTCAAAAACCCAAAAACCCATTTCATATTCCTTTCAGTGAGCTCTGTACCTCAGGGCCATAGATGACTGAGCTGGTTGATATCCTGCTTCCTATGAAAACTGGACCTGTTCTACCAGGTCCAAAGGAAAAAATTTGTTTGATTAAAGGAAACAAACACATAAAAAATGACCAAGAAAATAAGCAAAGGGCGAACATTCAATCCCAGACATATCTACCTCAGGTAGTGTGGTGTTCAGAGCTGCTGCTGTGTTGGAGGTAACATGATGCTGTGGCTACGGGTGCACAGCTGCTGCCAGGTCAGAGCAGAGCAGGAGCCCTTTTAACTCAAAAGTATTGGTCAGAGAACGGCCAACTCCAGGTGCCTTCACAGATTACTGAAAGCTACAAGGTGATGGTCAGAAATTATGTGCTCTGGCTGCCTATCTGTCTTCTGCATCTCCTGGTCTGAGTAACTGGATACCTGAAGAATGAGGTTTGAGGCACCCTCCAGAATTCAACCATTACGATGCATTAAATGTAGCAGTCATATCATGGGGCATGACATGTATCCAAGGTATCTCTCACTGGCCTTTGCAACTTAGAATCTCAGGAATCAGGCCTCCAGCTCTGCCCAACTTGCTGGCCAGAGGCTGATATCCATCCAACCATCTCCTTGAACTGATGAATCCATCACTCACAGTCATTAACTCTCCACCTGCCCTGCAGCTGGGTCTTTCTGGGGCTGACATTTGAGAGTAGTAGCAAGAATGACAACAGCACGAATTTCAGATTGGGCAGAATGGCTAAGATGATGAAACATCTGCCCAAATTTTGTAATGTACACTTCCTGATCTAATTCACAGTTGGTGGGGGGAAACCCAATGCAACTTGCATGTCATATCTTCCACTTAACTATGTCACACCAGAGAAAGGGAAAACTTTGAAATTGCATTAATGCAGCCAGCTATAGATGAAACAGAAAGTAACCAGACCCACATCAGGACAAGTGAGAGAACTTCACAGCTTTCGTGTGTCACCTGCTATTTGGCTTCTGGCAACTGATGCATCTGCAAGATCTTCCTGAACGGCCTATGCCAGAATCTAAGTCCCCCTGACTGAAGGAAAAGAAATAATAGGCTGTGAGGGCACCAATGGGCCTTTGCCTTCCTTAGTCTGGAAGATGTGCGGGGCCCAGGAATAAATTTTGAGTTGCTGTTCTATGTCAGAACTGTGATTTTAGACCCGTGCAACTGTTTTAACTGTGGTTAGAACTGTGTAAGGGCCGTGTCTGTTTCACTCTTGCAAAGAACCCCGAGACATAGAGGGAGAAGAAAGGGACATTGTCAGAAGAAAAAAGAAAACCTGAACACAATCCTGCAGGTTATTCGAACAGTGCAAAGCACCCAGTTTTATTCCACTCCCTCTGGATAATAAAGCACAATCAGTCTCAACTATCTCCTTCCTGAGCACTTCCGAAGGCACCATTCTAAGGCACTCAGAGCTAGAGGAACTTGAAGCTTAAATAGAACGAGTTCAAAACACTTTTCCTATGCTCTTAAATTCAAATTAACATAGAAAACTAACAGTACCCTCAAGCATCTATCAAATCATTAAAGGCACACTCCATCTTGTTGTTCTACTTCCCCTTTGCAATTAATTTGGAAAGCGTGAAGATTATTGCAACAGTGCTACAGACTTTCCCATGAAGAAATCTGTCTTTATTGGAAATCTGCAAGGAATGATCTGACCAGCATGTGTGAAACACAGCCTGAAGCCGTGCACAACGCAGGGATTAAAAAGCATTAAACAACTCCCAGAGCACTGAAGGAGGCACGGCTCACATTTAGAAGTCACAGTAATCCTACACCAAACTGATTATGTGGTCATAAACCTAAGTGCCAACATACAACAGCTCCAACAACAGCGTGCTTACAGCTTCCTTCCCCTCCCCTCCCCCAGCTTTGTCATGCCTCTGAAATCCGAGCATTCGTTGTCTTAAACCAGAAAAAAACATTCCCTCTACTGTTTCTTCGGTGCCAGACCTGGAACCCACGCACTCCAGAGAGAAGAGAGGGTCCAGCTGTGTGCCGGCGTGCGAGCTGGCACCGCAGCGCCAGCGGCACCGCCGGCTCCTCCGCTCTCCCTTCAGCTTGGCATCCCCGCAGCATTCCTGGTGGGGCTTGGCACCGCTCCGCCCAGCGTCACTGCTCCGAAAGGATGTGTCCGCAAGGCAGGGCTGCCTTCCCAGAACACGGCAGCTCTCAGCTGGGACTTCAGAAGTGTTTTCAGCACGTGCGGGTGCTTACCGAGTAGCTCTCCTTCGGGAATATGTCAGGATGTACCGATGTGCGTAAGAACATTGATCACAGGAAAGAAAAAGAAACGCCTTATTTCAACAGATTTACTCCAGATGTGGTTCAGAACAGTTCCATTTGCAGAAACGTTTTACTGTCACTCGTTTTGTTGAACCACAGAAGTCAAGACATGGGTAACTGGAGACCCATCCTACAGCACTGATGACTCCCATCAGCTTTTCTTAGCAAGGGCCTGAAATCTGATATCATCAGAGCTGCACTGTCTCTTCTCCTCCACTGCTCTTCGTAAAGGTTTAATTTCTGAGTTGCAACTTCACTCGCATATATAGGGAATACATACATATATAGAGAAGTTATCCCAAAGAGCAACATTTTTACAAGAAGAAATTCATCCCTCCTTGCACCTCAGTATGTTGGCACAGTCAAAGGAAGCAGCGTATCGAGCATGATTTAAAAGTGCTTCTTAAAAGCTCAAATCACTATGCCTTAAGCTGACTTTTAAATTTCTTGCTGAAATAATAAAAAACACAGCCAAAAATATGAATATAAAGCAATTTTAATTTTCCTCTAGATATTTATATCAAAGAAATAATACTCATGTCCAGGTACTGTACATACAATATCTTCCTTATAAACTCTGTAGTTTAAAACACATGTACAAAATTGCACATCGCAGTTTGCAAAAAATCATAAATACATTTTTGCATGTAAACAATTCCAGCACAAGGATCAATGTTATACATTCCAAAATGTCTAAGTGTCTGCTCAAAAACAAAAACAAACAAAAACCCCACTGTGATTTCCATAAAGGTCCTAATGTTACAAATCAATCATTAACAGATTTCTAACTGATGTACTACACACATGGATACGTAAATGAGCACAAGGCAAGTCGCCTTTTAGTCATAAGTACTTAAGACAGAGGCTTGGAATACAATCCTGCTGTTTACCTGTTTAAATACAATTTAAACCCACGGTATCCATCCCACAGTATTTAGTGGTAGCAGCACTGAGTTAATTTTTCCAAGACTGCTAATTGCACTATGCCTTACTTTAAATCCTCAAACAAGTTGGCTACCACTGAACAGTAGGAATTTTAAAATTATTGTAAACACAGTTATCACTGTTGTATATTCAGTAAGTTACAGTATTCTCCTAAACACATCACTAAATTAAGAAAATGTTTTACATTTAATCAAGTGCAAGATGCCCACTAGTATCGTCCACTTTGTCTCAGAAATAAGTAGTTTGAATATAATACAGTTACTAAAAGTAACGTAAAAAAATTACAATGGACATAATCCTCAGTTGTATATTATTAAGCCCTGTAGCTTGTTTACATTTTAAAAAATCACCACATCAGAAAAAAGGTCTCAGAAGTGTCCTTTAAAATCTCTCCTGACCAAATCCAGCAAATGAGTGGCTACTCAATTATGTTTCACTGCCATCTCCATCTCTGTGCAATGCCCTTGCCAGCATACCTGTTTGAAGACTTCCTGAAATCAATCAGGTTTAAAAAGGTCCATGATATCCATACAGAGTTATTTGTTTTGTTGCTTTTATGTGTTTTTTTGTTTCATTGGATTTTTTTGTTTTGTTGGGGTTTTTTGATCAATTCCCATGATGCAATTCTATAAAATTTTACCAAAAGCAGAGATTTTTAAACGGTTTCTCAGAGGCTTCCTCTGTGCCAGCTAACTTAGTAAGGCAGAATAAGAAGATACACATAAACCCAACTTAAAAAAACCCAAGGAAGGATGTAGGCAGACACCCACTCACCACCTAGTTGCATGTAAGCTGCTGGAAGAGTAAAGCCCAGATTGAACTGCTCTGCTTCCACCTTTCATTTGAACAGCCACCCTGAAAGTTTCAGCACTGTGCCTGAAGCCTTATGAAGAACCAGCTTGGATTGAAGAACTGTAGGAAGCAGCAGTTTGCTCATACTTCTTTTGGACAGAAAGAGAGCTTAGAGATGCTGGTGGTGACACAGCAAGGAGGGGATTCTTGCCCTTTACAGGAAATCCCTTTTTCTGTTAATTGGCACGTGGCACAAATCCCAGTACAGACCACAGAACTTGCGTGACACTACCAGCAGCCCCAGCCCATGACATTGCAAAGTATTGTGATTATAGTAATGCAGATCATTAAGTGTTTTCTGCATCACAGAAGCTCAACAAGAACCAGAAACCACCAAGGGTTTTCAAAGCTGGGTCCTATTGCCCAAGAGCTCTCCTTTATCTGACGGGAGTTAGCTCCTCTGTTGAACTGATAGAAACACATACTGCACAAAGAATGATAAATTTCATCTTTCCCAGTCTGCACTTAACGTAACTGGAACTACTCCTTTCTAAGTGGATCTCTTTTGAGTCATACAAGACTAGCCATCACAGCCACCACACATTGAGGGCATACGTGCGGTCCCCCAAACTTCAGAAAGATTCTTCAGCGCAGGCAGAAACAAGCCAACTTTGTATGAGCCACTACAGGAAAGAGAAACTGGAAGAATGTGCTACAACTCCACAGATGGAAAAACACAGGAAGCTAAAGAGCTACTTCACCAAAAGACTTATTCAGCAATACAGACCCAGCTGCCCTTCCTAGTAAGATGCAGCATAAGGAGTCTAATAATTACCTTCTGATATCATAAACTAGAGGTAACCTAACAGATTGAGTTTTAAGGCCAAGGAGGCTCAGGGCCCTTCACAGCAGAATATCCCTGCTACCTCTTAATCTCTCTACCCTTCTCCCCCTTCTCTCCTTTTGACCTTAAGAAGCCGGTATACCTGTTCCAGATCAGTAAGAGTGGGAGTGGCAAAATTCAGTGGATAAATTTTGGTGTGTGAGATGCCTATGCAGACTTGCCTATCATTTTCTATTTAAAAGTCAGGAATTGCACAATACTATATTGCAACACTTACTCCCTTCCCTTTGTCCTGTACAAAGTAGCAAAACACAACCAAAGCAAAATCACTGCTGGGAGTGTTTAGACTGATGGCTCACATGTCAGAACTGCACTAAGTCTCTGTAATTAACAGCACTTCGCAACAAAGGAAAACAATTCTCCAGTATATACTTGTGTTGGACCTTTTGTTTCGGGTTTGGGTTTGATTCTGTGGGTTTTGGCTTGGTTTGATTTTGTTTTTTCTTGGGGGGGGTGGGCGGGAGAGTTAACGAAGCCTGAATATTTAATCTGTTTCATGCAGAGGAATGCTCAAGGGGCTCGCAAGAACTTGTTTTGCTGCACATTGAGCAACACCACATGGCAAAGCCTTGAAATTAGAGCAAATGCTTGAAGACAGGGCGTAGCTGCCTTTTGGAGCTCGTCCTTCATGGGCTGCATTTTATTAGAGAGCAGACCTTTGCATCACCAGTCAGCATGCAGACCTGGGCTTTAGTTGGTGACATTTCAGTATGGTGGTTGCCATGGCTTTAAATAAATAAGTGTAAGTGTGAAATCACTAGTCATCAGGCCAAACAGGGAGGGGCACAGTTTCTAAAGAAGAGACATTCAGAAGACACTTAAGCAGTAACAACAAAACAAAGCAAGTTAAAAAGCATTCTGAAGAGGAGTCCTAATCATCTGCCACTTAAACATAAAACAAATATTACATTAAATACTGTTTCAGAGATAAATATTACTTTTTCCCTGGATTAATTTTTTTTTTCCTCCTTCCTGGTGCTGGTAACTTCGACTATCATCTCTAACTATTACCAGTGGGGAAAGGAATAAAGATGTAAACTTCATTAGACACTACTGGCCTGCTGGGAAAGTGGTATCATGCCACATGGACATACCAGCTTGTGCAGTGATTTCACTAATAGGGTGCACACAACGACTGTCAAGAATCATAAGGATTTACAATACCGTTCTAGTAACTGGCACAAAATGGTTTGGATTGATAAAAACACTTTGGCAGCATTTTAGGAATCCCTGTTCTGAAGGTGTCATCTTGCAGACCATAAATACGTGTCCTAGCTACTTACGACCATAACTTACGTGACATTAGATATAAAAAGAACATTTAATTCCCTAACAATATTTCCTCACTATTTCTGTCACCCTCCCATGAAGGATGCTGAGAGACAGAATGGTAAAAGTTGGAAAAAAACAAGAATTCAAATTCTGTTTCTACTTGTGAAGAACAGCAAGTTATATATCAGCATCTTCTACTGCTCTCTTTTGACAGCTGTTACTAGGGAAAAAGAAGGAGACTATCCAAAATACACTCTCTGGAACAGCATACTAACTTTATTTAACACTACTCCATTGCCTGTGCCCTGCATTACAAAAAAATCTGAAAAATTATGAAACAGAGGTGTGAGAAAGACTGTCAAGTTCAGTATGTTATCTTTCAAATTACCCAGCATGTACCAGAAGACTGTCTTTAGTTAGTCAGTTAATGAGTTAGTTAGTTAGTTAGTTTAAAACTGTTAGTTCTTAAAGGTCAATTTTCTATATGAGGCAGGAGGGACACATCCCCTGGGGCAGTGGGAAGCTCTCTGAGGAGCACAAGAAAATTGCATCAAACGGCTCCTCAGAGTTCAAGCTACGGGTCATGATTTTTCACCTGTTCAGTCCATTGTTTAAGAACGGGGATGCAGAGAGAAGCCTGCCTCTTAACAGCTTCAGCTCTCTTCATCTATGAGAGAAGTAACACCATAGTTGTACAACCACTGATTGTAATTGAACAGCTGCAAGACACGCTTGAAGGTACTTATCAGAAAGGTTATCAAATTTATTCAAATAAATTTTGAGGTAAAACAGGACTCAACCTAAAAAAGTAATTGGACTTGCAAAACCAAAACGGAGACTGCAATCAAAGATTGTTTTCCTCCCCCTTGTATGGGTTGGGAGTCTGTTACTGATCTCCAGCAAGATACCTCTCCAGACTGCATGGACCCTATTTAGGTGACTTATAATTCCACCCATACTTGGTTCTTAAGCAGTAAGTAACAGTAGTAGTAAATCCCATCAGCAGTGTGCTAAATATCAGAATCTAGCAGTGTATTAGTGCACAGTGAACTGGTCATATCTATTATCTCCATGTCAGCAAGGCTTCAAATCCAATCATCACTTCACAGCATTCCTACAGAAATCTCATTGTTTAGCCAGAATATTTAGCCAGAACATTTACTCCTTAAACTATTGCAGACCCTGTTTGTTACTAGTGCTAGAAATTCAGAGCAAAGCTCAATTTACAGCTAGCTATACTATGCATAGAAACTTTTTGACAGCAGACAAAAAAGCAAATATCACATAGGTAATTATTTATGGTGACTCCTTTAAAACATTATTTTTGATAATCAACATTTCACCTTACAGTAAGCTACTACACATGAACTGCAGCACTTCAGATAACATTAAGGCTAAATGTGACTTCAAAATGAGTTCTCTTTTTTGTGCTAATTTAGCATGGCAAGGCTTGACAGTCCTCCAATTTGACTGGAAATCTAAAAAAATCACCTTGTGATCACACACAGAAATGCAGCTTAAGTCTTCTGGAGGAATTTGACCACAACAAAAGCATATGAAAAACCCCATTGTGTACTGTTGCAGCTAAGAAAATCACAGTTCCTTCCTTTGGCCATCACCTTCTCTATGCATGCTGGTGTCTATGCACAACACCTCAACATGCATTTGCAGGTATCTGTGCTTCAGAAGAATTAGTTCTTAAAGGCTGGATTTGCTGTTTCTTCAGTTAGTCCTCACTGACTTGAGAGGATATCGCCCAAGCAGGACTCCAGCACAAGAACTCATGTCCCCTGCAGACACAAGATCAAGATTCAGAGTTTTTACATCAGTAGCACACTTTTGTCAAGACTACTCAACCAAAAGTTGCATTTCAATACACAGCACTGGTGTGAAGATACAAACCCTAGACTGGCTTCCTTCCTCCCCACCACTGTTTCCCCAGTGGGATCCTTCAAAGACAAACAGAGCGAGGCATTCTGATTGACCCGTATGAAGCCAACTGTTTCAACATCCAAGCAGAGATCTGGTTTGTGACTATGTTGATGCAGAAAGTAAGCCTTCAGGTATGCAATAGCTTAGGAAAAAGTGCTCCCAGACTAAAGCAAACAGCAAGGATCAATGCCCATAGCAAGGCAACAGGATGGTGCCTCGGAAAGCTACTCTCATTATGATTTATGTGTATACATTTCTAGATTCTTCTAGCAACACACAAGCAAGAGCAGGCTCTCCACTGTGCACTCACTGTTGCACCGTTTCTCAGAAACCTACATTTAGCTTCACACATGACCAGTTCATGGAGAAGTTGCTTCTGTCTTGCCTCCAAGTTACTGAGCTGTTATGAAGAGAGAAGTTCTACAGCACAAACGGCTGCAAGACCCTTCATAGGATAAAAAGAGACAGATCTCTGAAATAGGATGAAAAGGGAAAGATCTCTGAAACACTGGAGAAGAGTACTTATGAATTACTAAAACCTCTTGTCTCCCATAATGTACCATAAGGGTCTAAGCCTCCATATATTCAGATTTAATTCAACACCTTCATATTAAAGTTGCACCATTGCAGCAAGATTAACAAGTCTCTTATAAACTTTAGATTTTGCACTTCGTCACAGGAACATTTATCATTCTTCATCAGATACACTACAGTTTGATGCAACTCCACAAGTGACTGTGGTATGAGAAGGATGAGTTAACATTCACAGGATCATTATGTACTATGAAAGCTTTCTGTCCAAGATTTTCTTCTGCTGATACAAGTCTTGCCAAATACTGAAAGAGGTGAATCCCTGACAGACTTTATGGTCCACCTCTGCTGGAAGATGAGCAGTCACTAAAGAGAGTAGTGATCAAAAGAAGTGACCAACAAGAGTCACAACAGGCTAAGAACTCTTCAACACTCATTCTTACAGTAGAACGTCAAACAAAAAATTGGAAAAATGGAAATTATTTTGTACAAGTCAAATATGTACACAGATACGTCATACTTCAATTTGTTGACTTGCTAAACATAGAAACTTGAAGAATCAAGTAAGGAAAGAACAAAATTATCCAGCAGCAGTTACAGCTGCACATATGAATAAACGAAAATGTAACTCATTGCTTTTCCTTTTTTAACTCGCACTCCAGAAGCAGGACACATAAAATGCATGAAAGAATGACTTATGTTACAAGCAGATGAGTTTTTTTCTCTTGCATATTAATCTGAGATATAGAAAAATTTTCTCTAAGAAGCTGCTTGACTCAAATAGTTACAACTCCAGTTATGGCAGCCAAGATACTATTTTCAGCACAACTAGTAGTTCAGACCTGGCACACACCTGTACTTCAGACACTATCAAGCAATACTATGCAGTATTTTGGGAAGCATCAATGACTTATACAACTGATTAAAAATTAGTTGCCAAATAAATTTCCACTTTAACAGCTGTAAACTGCAGAATGTCTCAGGGCTTAACCTGGGGAGGTCACTCCTTTGTTAAAGGTGAGACAGAGAGTCAATCAGATATTTAAAGCAATGAAGGATGCCTCACAACCCTTTCTTTTGTAAAGACGTAAATACAAACCAAGATAACAGAGAACTGTTGTAGAGCCACCATTGATCTCAGTGCATGACAGTCAGTAAGTGACTACTGACACGCAGTGAAGAGACCAAACCAATCAACTTTCCTAGCAATGGCATCGTTTGAGTCAGTGCTGTCCAAGTGGCTTCCTTGCATTCACATCAAACAGGGGCAGATCTGATGAGGGCTCCACCCTCTGCCCAAGGAAGAAGTGAACAAGTCATCTCTAACTGAAAACATTCCCCCCCCTACTTCCCAAGACAGAAAAGATCTGATAACAATTCAAATAAATCAAAGCCATATATGAATTAAACTCTTTTGCTGTAGCACCTAAATAAGAAGGCACTTCACATCTAAACCAAGATACCAGTTCAAGTACATTCAAAAATTGCTGGGCAGAAAACGAGATGTGCACTGGATGTGCATCCAGCAACCAAAACAGACAAAGGAAGAGACTATTTAGTCTCCAGAGCAGTTTACACCTGGGCAAGAAACAAAGAAGGATGTTTATTTGTCATGGGTTCACATCTGGAATGAAAACCAGATAGGAAGGACATGAAGGTAGCCTGCAAATCAAGTCATGTAGCATGAGTCTTCGCAAGGACTAGCAAATAGTGTGCAGAAGTATAACAAAGCATGGTATTTTTGAAGAATGAAGAAAATGCTAAAAAGCACTGAGCTAATGGTGAACACAACTGTTTTATTTTGGGGTTTTAATTTTTTTGGTTTTTTTTGGTTTTGTTTTTGAAGGGTTTTGGTTGTTTCTTTTTTCTTACAGTAACACACAGCCAACTTGCTTGGAGTTACTGAAAAGGAGCTACATGGATGCAAATCATATAAACAGTCTGAAAAATTTTCACTCAGTATCTATCTTTTAACATCTCACAGTGACCAAAGTTTTTGGCAGAAAAACAAAACCTAAACACATATATATTTAACAACAAACCAAAGAAAAAAAAAGCAGACAAAATAGAGAAGCCATATTTAAAGATTTAGGAACACTGCAGGGCTAAAAGTCAGAGTATTGATACATTTTAGAAGACAGGAACAATCAAGTCTGACAGCTGCAGCAGGTAAGTACTCCTGAGTCTTTTTATATTGGTTTAAAGTGTTAGGTGCTTAGGCTTTCCACTAAAATATCTGCAAAAAATGCAGCAATCCCTAGCAGAACCAGTCCAAGCAGGAAAAAAAATCCAACCACCCCAACACTATTCTCAAATTCTGGTCATGTTAGTGTTAGATCCTGTTTCTTAGCCTAAATGCCAGATTAAAAAAGATATTTATGAAGGTAACCAATCACTCTACAGAAAACACATTTCTTTTGGACGACTCCACTATCAGAACAGCAGCCTCTGGCACAGAGATAGAGCTGCCAGCCTCACTAGTAATCTCTCATCAGTCATCAGGGTAAGAGAGCTGGCCTGTCACCACTTCTATCACTGAACAGATGTCAGCTACAACAGAAAGCAGGCTATCAAAGAAGTTACCACACGAGGCCTTTGAGATGCTTGGTGCGAGACTGCTCTTGCAGTAAGTTAAAACTCCAGTTAGGTAATGTGGGGAGGTTTTCAGCTTTAACATTACCATGCTGGAAAGGGGAGCTCATTATAATCCTGTTAGACTATAGCCCACTAGAGCTTTGCCTGTGTCTGGGAAGGGGAACTGCAGCGATTTCCTGTGCCTTATGGATTCCCCTTGTCGCTTGGATATTGCTAATTTATTATGACCAGAAATTATGAACTAAGTAAAAAACAAGTGCATCTATCATTGTTCTGTGTTCTACCACGAGATTTTTGCCTAGCCCTACACTCATTTACAAAGACAAGGACCAAAGTAGAGGTGCTCACCCATGTAATTTTTTATGACTTTTTCCAGAATTCCCTAAAAAAACCCCACCTCATTACATATGCAGTAAAGTATCTCACATCTACCAGGCAGCATTATCTCATTCACTAGGGAAAAGTGTTAAGTGTGGGGGGAAAGAAGTTTTTTATCAGTTTCTCCAGACTTGCAGCATCTTTGCAGGTGGGTGATGACTACCAAAGTAAAAACTATCTTTTTCACCCAGTTATTATATAACAGACAATGCTACAGATTGCATGCAGTATGGTTCAGAATGCCCCTAAGAAGTCTTTAAACCTGTGTTAAGATCAAAATATTTTTTAATCTGCTCATTAGTATTTCTAACAGCAGAATGTACTGTTACAGGCAATCATTTCAACCACCAAAAAAGGCTCTGGTGACATGATCAAACAGTTATACAATGATTAATATGGCTTCTACCTAATTTGCATATGCATTAAGAAAAGAAATATCCTCGGAGCCATCTCAGCTACAGTAACAGTGTAACTACACATTCTCATATAATTTCATGCATGTGCCAGGAACGACTATGCACTAAAAGGAAAAGCTCATACGTTTGATTGCTGCAACTCAACTTTCTGAACAGATAGCACTCACATATCCCCAGTAAAAGCATGAAAAACTGTGAGTCTATCCCATTCTTACTGGATTTCAAATCATCAGCTGTAGCCTTCAGAAGAGGTAAGAGATGTTTACCAGCTCCTGAGCGGCTTTAACAGATCTGAGCAATTGCTGTACACATAGAGATATCTATGCCCTCTTGGCTCCTCGTATGATTACCCCTTTTCACCAGCTGGCACAGACACATATCCCCATGGAAGATTTGCCTCAGAGTTCAAGCAGAGTTTTTTAGCACAGTTTCAACGAGGGAAGAGGGCCCCACACTGCAGCTGGATCTGCTCAGGAGAAGCCCAGCCTTCCTCCCCGCAGTGGCAGGGCCGGCCCGCGGCCCCCGCACGCTGGGGCTTCTGGCGAGGTGACCGTCACCCTCGGTCAGACCCTTCGCACCGCACCGCTGCCACAGGGCTCGGCAGCGCTGCGCTGCGCTGGCGGCCACGCTCTAAGCACACAGGTGCAGCAGAAGCAGGGAAGGCAGTGGCACCGAGCACGGGACCTAAAGCTTTCAAAAACTTATTGAGGATTATGTCTAATCAGAAGAAATACTTCCTTTGCTATACTCTTCTACTAATGAATTCTCGACAAAGAAATAAACCACACCAACTCTTCCCAACCAGAAAAAACACTTTCACGTTCTAGCATTGACTCTTTCTGTCTCTAGAGTATTGCAGAAAGTTTCTTTAGAACAAAGTAGACCAAGAAGCAAGATATACAGATTTCTACCGAAAAATAAATCTAGTTCTCCATAATATTTCTGTGATTTATTCAAACAGAGTACAATGGAATTATCACCTTTACAGCTAACCCACCCCAAATCTGAGCCCTTTTCTGTATAGCACTGAATTGTTACTATACTATGGAAAGAGCACACACTACTGGAATGTACACAGTGAAGGAAAAAAAAAAAGTAAAGCTCTTTTTGCCAAAGTAACCATTTTCTCTACTAACGTGTTATCTAGAAAAATAAGGTCTAGGCAACGTCCAAAAAGTGTTCAAGTTTCAATAAATAACTATCAATGCCCCAAGTTTGCACTGGCACAAGAAATATGGAGCATACAGATTTAGAAAACTATTTTCCTATGACTGAGTCAGCAATGCATTTCAATCTGCTTAAGATTTACAACAAAAATCATTTCCCTCCAGGGTTCGAGTTGAAAATCAAAGCCATATAAGTGCAAGAGCACCCACACAGCTGTCTTAACTCTCAATGGCAAATTAAAGCTCTAGAGAAAGACAGTATTTTAAAAAAGGTTCTTTATCAATACCAAGAAAATATACATAGCCATATTATGTTTTAAATATATATATACACGCACATCTTTTCAAAAACGATTCTGGCTATTTTTTTTTAAGTTTGAAAAGCTTATCCATTGCTATACAGTTCAGTAAGGTGTATTAGGAAACACACGTTTTATATCCCCCATGAAAATAAAGTTGAATCTTTCTGTAAACAGTATTTTTCTTATTTTCGGAAATCTCTACAGACCTCAAGTACTTCACTGAAAAATTAACAACCACCTGCCCCAGAACCACCCACGGAGACCCTCGCTGCTGAATGNGGCGGCCAGCTCGGCGTTCTGCCCCTTGAGCGCCTTCACCTTCTCCTCCAACCGGGCGATGCGCTCCAGCTTCCGCCGGCGGCACTTGGAGGCGGCGATGCGGTTTCGCAGCCGCTTGCGCTCTGCCTTCAGCCGCTCCTCGCTCTCCGCGTCCAGCGGCGACAGCGACGGCGGCGTCGGCGCGCTGCTGCCGCCCTCCCCGCCCGCCGACGGCGGCACCTCGGGCACCGTCTGCGGCTCCTCCAGGGACCGCGCCGGCGGCAGCCG
>VWZS01007443.1:0-84418 GCA_013397075.1 Rhabdornis inornatus | reverse complement strand
GGTGTCCGTGGGGATCCCGCACTGCTCCTCCCCACCGGGAACTCGCCCCGCGACTGCGGTGTGGGAAAGAAGGCAATGCCGGGGCCTTGGTCCGGGAGCGGGGGTTTCTCGGGACCATCACTCCGGCCAGGAGACGAGTCCTGCAGGAGGAAAGCGGGCAAGGGCCTCGCGTGGCGCTGGGGCAGGTGCTGGTGCGTTCAGGTGGTGGATGTGCACACCATCCATACTGCAGGTGTCGGGGACGAATGATTCCCGACTACACGGTGCTGGGAAGTCTGACGGGGAAGTGCTTGGCCATCAGGAAAAATGCCAACTAGTCAAACTAAAAGTCAGTCAGAAGATGGACATGAATTCGATGTGGCCTTTTTTCCCGGGGAAAAAAAAAAAGTTAAGAAAAAGGATTTGAGGCATCCTAGACACATTTCCAACATTTTCAAAATTACTGAAACATGAATAGCATTTTTCAGTCTGGGGGTTGTATTTATTTGTTATCTTTATTCAAGACAATTGCCTCTGCCCTTCTCCAAGTTTCTGAAATTCTTACAGGATGAGGAAATTTATTTCTACACACTTTTTTATAAATCCCTTTTGCTTCAGGATACCAATGTCATCCTGACAGAGCTGCTGAAAGCTCTCGTTTAAGTCTTTAAAATCAGCTTGCTGACTTACGGTCTCAGTGGCTTCATCTATACTAGATCTCCTCACCTGTGATGGACCTCATCAGTTAGGTGTCACCTTCTGCAACCTACTCAGGCTTTCATGCTTTCTCCAAAGGCATTTCCTTCCTACATATCAAGACCATGTGCCTCTTCTCACAGTGTCTAGTGAAGCTGCTGAGCTCTGCTCTTAGCCCCACGATCTGCATGGCCATGGTGTGCCTCCTCTGTGCCTAGGTTCATTCCAAAACCAGCAGTGGAGGAGGAGATGGACAGTGGTGTCAAGTCCAGGATTTTGACTCAGAATCCTTCTTCAGGCCCATAGGAGAACTGGAGTTGAGGTGCACTGACTAAGGCCTTTATGACCTTGACTCAAGTACTTTGGGCCCCCAACTCTTGCTTATGGGGCAAGAGCTCCTTTTCAACACAGCCCAGCAGCTTCAATCACTGCCTGGCTGTGTCACAGGTGTTGCTCTCTTCAGCTCCATCTCCTAGGTGAACCTTGGACCTGTGTTTCCAGTTCTGTTCCTGACACCATCTCCTGCTTCTCCTACCTGAATTACCTGGGTGGACCTTGTACCTGGTTCATCACCTCACCTTGTGTGCATGTGTCCATTAGTGTCTGCCTGGCTCTTGTGCTGCAGGACTCTGTCCAGGCTGGTGAGCCTGGGCTTTGGCTCTGGTCACCCCTAGCTCACCTTGCCGTGGGACAGCCCAGCTCTTCTGGTCCCTGAGGCTGTGGCAGAATTGCTGCCCAGAAAACTGGCAGCAGGAGGACTCGAGGGAGAAGAAAGCCATCAGGCAAAGCCCAGGGACAGAGGCATTCACATGGATAGGGGAGGAGTAACCATGTTTTTCTTGGTGAGGGAGGTAGTGCTAGAAAGACCTTATTTTGATTTCCTCGTCTCTTGGCTGACCTAGCAGGAGAGGGAGCAGAGCTAGCAGTGCTCAGCCAACAGAGAGTACAGAAAACAGCTCATGCGAGTGGCTGTGTAGAGGTATTGCTGAAGCTGCTATACAAGCTTTTCTGTCATATTCCTGGGCAAGCAAATGGCAGTGACTGGTACCTTCCATCAGCCAGGCAAAGAGAGCTGTCTAGGCAGAGAAGCCACAGCCTCCAAGCTAAGGCAAATAACCTTCTTTTCTTTCCCTCACAAAGCAAGTGTAGAGGGGGAAAGTAGGCTGAGGAGAAAATTATGATCTGTATGGGGTCAGAGAAAAAGCCATGGAGGTTCACTTGGGTCTGGGATCATTGTCACCGTATTTCTAAATATAGTGTTGCACTTGACTGGGGTAGCCCTAAAGGTAGGTTCCTTCACCATTCCTATACAAAAACTGTCACTTATGTAGGGTGGTTTTACTTGCTGATTAAATGCAGAATCCGAAAGTGAGCCCACAGGATGGGAACGTGTCAAAACTGGTCGAAATAAAATTATTTGTAACAACAGATCGATTTTTTGAGAGACCTATCTGCTGTTTGCTGATGTACCTGCAAACTACGTTTAGGCGAGTGACACGGAGTTATTTTACATGTCATTAATGCAACTATTTGTTATGGCAACGTGGTCTTCGTCGTGTTGGGGTTTTTTTGCCTTTCCCCCACCCCCTTTTTTTTTCCTTTTCTCCCTGAAGAGACCCAGAACCTTCCGCGGGGCGCACNCTACCGCGAGAGATTCCGTTGAAGCTGGCGCCGCCATCTTGGAGTTGGGAGAGGCCGCGCGTCCCGTTCCCATCCCTCTCCGGCGGGCCACGGGCGCGGGGGGGGGCCGTGGGAGGCGGGGGAACCATGGGCGCCCGGCGGTGAGTTCGCGGCGCCCCGGCGGCTCGTCCGTGCCCACGGAGACCGCGCCGCGGCCGGCGCGCGGTTGGGCGGGATGGTGCAGTCCTGTTCCGCCTACCGCTGCCGGAACCGATACGACAAAGAGAAGCCCATCTCCTTCCACAAGTGAGCGCGCGCGGGCGCCGGGGCGGGGTCGCGCTGGGGGCGGGGCCAGCGCGGGGCCGCGCGCGCTCGGTTCGCGGGGAGCTGGGAGCGGGGGTGAGCGCGGGCGGGAGGGGGTGGACGGACAGACAGACAGGGAGGGAGAGAGAGGGACGTGTCTGTTCGCGGCCACTGAGGGCGGGCAGCCTCGTCTGCCCCTCCCGGCGTCTTCCTGGGGAAAGCCGAGGCACGGGATCCTTTGAGCCGCCGGTTCTAGAGCGAGAGCGGGCTGAGACCCCCCCTCACTGGGGGGCAGCAGAGTTTTGGCTCCGGCCAACCGCCGCCTTATAAAGCTCTCCAGAAAAGCTGAAAGTGCCGCTTTCTTGCAGGTTTCCTCTTACAAGACCTGATCTGTGCAAGAAGTGGGAAGCTGCTGTTAAGAGGAAAAACTTCAAGCCGACGAAGTACAGCAGCATTTGCTCAGAACACTTTACCCCCGATTGCTTTAAGAGGGAATGCAATAACAAGCTCCTAAAAGAGAATGCTGTACCCACAATATTTTCTTACACCGAACCTGGTGAAAAGGTAAACCCAAAGCACCCATGGCCGCAGGTGCTGGAACGTGTTGTGAGTGTATGTAACTGGCTGCAGTGTGGAGTGAGCAGGGAGAGGATACAGGCTGGGAAGGATGAAGGCTAGCAGGATTCTGATCCTGTGTACCTGGAGTCACCGGTAAGGCTGTGGTGACTGAGACACCTCCAATAACTGTGCTTGTTTTCTGCGAGGCTCTCTGAGGCTTTGGAGCACAGTGTTGTACAGGCAGACACTGGGTCTGGCCTGCTCATGTGTCCATTTAATTCAGCATCCATGTGCAGAATTAAGTGGAATGGCAGCAAAGTAAGAAGGTATTGCCCTGTAGTTAATCTGTTCTGTAGCATTTCCTGCATATTCGGAGTCTGAGAAAGCCTGCATTAATGTTTGCGGATGGCACTTACTCTCTTTTCATGGCTGATGGCTACTGCTGGCACTGGAGACATGGTGGATGTTAACTGTGAGACTTAGCTGGCCTCTTCAAGAGGGCTCTGGCTTTGCAAAGTTAAAGTGAGTGGCAGAACCTTACCTACACCCGCTATCTGTCTGTCCTGAGAGCACCTCTCTCTTGCCTTAGCTTTGTGTTCAAAAGCCAGACTAGTCCCTGACTTCTGATGGTAGAGTCTTCTGTGTGAAGTATTCTTCCCTTCACTGTGCCACTAGCGCAATTTACCGTGAGATGCAAGTCATTTATAAATGAGTTCTAACTTCTTGAAGTAATAACTTCAAGACAAGAATGGAAAAAATTGATTTTTAACTACTTTAAAGGGTATAAAATATGTGATCTCTTATCACTCTGCCATAGAGAAAGTAGCAAAGGAGATAGTTGTAGAGATATAGTAGGTCTGGGGAGCGAAATATTTGAATGGGATGAAGTGCACATAAGAAAACTCAGTTTTCTTGTTCAGTTTTTTTCATTATATACAGTATTCGAGTGCTGCAGAAATAAAAAGGCAACACATTGAAACACATTTTCATTTGAAAAATGAAAAGTGGCTAATAACAGATATGAGAATATAAAAAGAATGGAAACAAGGAGACAGACAACTTACAGGGAAATGTGGGTGTGTTTTTTGTTTGATTACACTTCCTTGCTTATCTGTGCAATACATATTTTCTTCATTGTGTGTAAAATACTTGCAAATTTTTTTACAGTCTGAAAGCTGAATGGGTGTATAGGGTAGTCTGCAAAAGTACTGTTGGTGCAGCAGGATTAGTAGTGAGCCACGTTCCCAATTTCACTGTCATACCTGGATCTACAAAAAACACAGAAGAGCGAGTGCCTTTTAATTCTGAAGGATTTCGTTCTATTGTTATTTGTCTCATGGCACTTTTGAATAAACTGCCACATATCTTCAAGTAACAATGTAATAATGAGGAATAACAGTGGTTGTTTTGGAGTTGAATCCACGCTGATTTTGAATGACAGGTTTTTCTCTTTTGCACTATGTAATTTGGTATACTTTCTTTTTCTTTGATTATTTCTTACAAGAAGTATTTATTGGCTGGAAGAAATAATTCAAAGTCTCTGATGATGTCAGAGAGATACCAAAGATCTGTTCTCTGTGATATGCTGTGATGATAATAATTTCTATATAGAGGTAGCGTATGCTCTATGGCTTCGAATAGAAGTCTCTGTGAATTCAGCAGTCCAGCAGTGATCTTAGTTTTGCTTTTGTTTCTAGCAAGAATGAGTTTCTTTTGGCTGGCTCTACCTTTGCCTTGTAGGGGTTTTATGGTAGAAAAATTTGATAGTGATAGCTGATAGGGTCAAGCTCTTTAGAATATTCATATATGAATTAGGTAGGCTAACAGCAGTGTTTTTTTATAACTGAGAAATAAGACTGGTAGCTGTCTGGTTTTGTACTTTCATGTGATCAGTTATGTTTGAGTGCATTTTAAACTTTCCTTTAACACCGGTCACCACTTTTCTTCAATACCAATCACCAAACTGCCTTCTCAGTTACTGTCTGCCAAGTGTTGTAGCTTGTATAAGGGACAGGCAGACACCCACACGTCTGCCTTGCTTGCATGTTAAGTCAAGGAAGTTAATGATGTGACCTTCAGATCTGACGAGCTTGATATTTTGATGGTGAGGACTGTTGGCTGTTAATGAAATCAGCGTTTTTCTGGTCCTTACTCTTTTCTTTCTACTAATAGTATTGGCAACAGGTGGGTAGATAGAAATTTTTTTCAGTGCCTCTTTTACTGAGAATGTTTTAAGCTTTCTGTTTAATAGGCAATGTGCAAGCTCTTTGTTTTCAACAGTGCTTCTCCAATCAACTTGTGCACAGAAGCATTTCTGAATTATACTCGATTCCTTTGGGGGAGAAAGAATCTGATTCTCTGCTCTGGTCTATACTCAAATGGCTTGGGATCTGTGTTGTCCTGACCTGTACAAGTGGACCTATCAAGAGCAATATGATAAAACCTGCAGTTTTATCTGCAAAAAAACCCTGCAATGGAGTTGAGCCAATTAATATTTTGCAGCTGCCAAAAGGGAGAACTGTGCTTCTCCCCTGTCCATTCCATCTGCCAGCTATGCAGTCCTGTTCCTTAACATGACCTGGCAGTGTGAGCTCACAGCCCAGAAAGCCAAACGTGTCCTGGGCTGCATCCAAAGCAGCGTGGGCAGCAGGGGAGGGAGGGGATTCTGCCCCTCTGCTCTGCTCTGGTGAGACACCACCTGGAACCCTGCATCCAGCTCTGGGGTCCCAGCACAGGAAGGACATGGACCTGTTGGAATGAGTCCAGAGGAAGCCAGGAAGGTGACCAGAGGGATGGAGTACCCCTCTTAGAGACACAGGCTGAAAAAGTTGGATTGTTCAGCCTGGAGAGGAGAAAATAGTGTGGAAACCTCATAGCAACTCTCCAGTATCTAAAAGGGGCCTACAAGAAGTCTGGAAAGGGGCTTTTTTATAAGGGCGGGTAGTGACTACAAACTACAGGAGAGCAGATTTAGATTACATATTAGGAATAAATTCTCCACTGTGAGGGTGGTGAGGCACTGGAACAGGTTGCCCAGAGAAGCTGTGAATGCTCCATCCCCAGGGGGGTTCAAGGGTTGGATGGGGTTCTTAGCAACTTGGTCTAGTGAACGGTGTCCCTGCCCATGGCAGAGGGATGTTGACACTGGATGATCTATAGGGTCCCTTCCAACCTAAACCATTCTAAAAATCTATGATTCTCACTTTTTCCACATATCAGGGCAGGTGTATATCATACATTTTGTTGCATTGCTTTGATGTTTAATAATTGACAGAGAATCTGTGCAGTGATAGTGGGAGATCAAATAGCTTTCTGTCATTTTAGCAATTATGTTTGAGCAAAAGTAAATACCAAGGGTGAGAAGGTTGCTTTGCTGTTGAAGAGCTGTTTATTTTGATTCATGGTGTCTCTATTAACCTAAACCTTATGCTGCAGCCCAAAACCAGTATGAGAGTCCCTCCCAGTTGTTGAGAAGACTGGTCTTACCATGTCTATCTCTCTGCTTTGCCAGCCTATCGGCCCGCTTAGTAGTTGACCCTTACTCTACCTCAGCAGAAGATTGTCTGCTTCTGATGTGGATTTTATTAAATTGGCTGCTAAGTTACATAGTGGTACGGTGCAGCAGAAAGGAGAAGGGACAGTGGGGAATGGGATGGCAGCAATGAGTTACTAGGTCATCTGAACTCCATTTTATGGAACTGCAGGCTGTGTTCTTGCTTCTTAAGTAATTACATAGATTTCAAAAATCTAATGTTCAAAAAACCTACTTAGACATCAAGGGCTTGAGTCTCAAAGAGCCCTTAAAATGAAGCTGCTTAAAAATACATCCAGTTGAGAAGCCAGACAAAGCAGGCCCGGAAGTGTTTGCTGGTTTTGAAAATCGTTTCTTTGAAATTTATTTTATTAATTTAAATCCTGGTTGTTTGGGTTAATCTGGGGCTGTAATAAGAGAGTTGTATTGTAAACAATATTAAGTATGAAAATATACGTTGTTTTCTTGTTCTTTCTAGTCTGAAGAATTTGCAGAGCAGCCGGAAGATCCACTTCCACCTCCTCCACTGCCACCACCACCACCGCCTCCACCGCCACCACCACCACCAGCAGCTCCAGTACTACCACAATCTCCATCAACTCCTTCTTTTCATTTGTCTCAAATAGATGCCAGATTTGTAGATCCAAGTGTTGGATTATTGATGCCCCCTCTCCAGACCCCGAGCAATCTTGCTGTTTTTTGTGATCATAACTACACTGTAGAGGACACAGTCCATCAGCGAAAAAGAATTCAGCAGCTGGAGGAACAAGTTGAAAAACTGCGGAAGAAGCTTAAGACAGCGCAACAGCGGTGCCGGCGTCAGGAAAGACAAATTGAGAAACTGAGAGAAATTGTTCAGTTTCAGAAAGAAAAAGACATATTGGCAGGAAAAGGCTATGTGATTCTGCCTAATGACTATTTTGAAGTCGTAGAAGTACCTGCCTAGCAGTCATGAACATCAGTTTTCACTTTGGTAGGCCAAGAAATCTAGGTTAAAAACTAAATTCTTTCTGATATGTAAGACTTTATAGAATTCTAAAACAGTAATTAAGCAGTCATATAAATAAGATAATATTTTTTCTTCATTGTCATTTCAGTTGGATATACTTTTAATATATTGAAGATGCAAGCATCTCAGAATTAGAATATGCAATTAATTTACAAAATATGAATTGCTTCCAGAAGGAAAGGATGCTAGATTGAAGACACATAGGAATTTACTTTTTTTACAATGTCTGTGTTATGCTTACAGGGGCTGGGAACTGAATCTGGCTAAGAGTGAAGTTTAGGTGGTTGTACACCTAGTGCTTTATTAGGACTTTTAATGCTGGCTTTGGTAATCCCCAGTAAGTAGTTTTCACTGATTTTAGAAAGAACAGAATTAGGTCAGCTAACATCTGCAAGTGCTGCAGAAAGATAGATAAGGTGCACATTTCAGTATGGGAAAACTTCCAACTTGAGTTTGCTATGCATTTGAAGCACTGCAAAAAGTCTAATTCCTGCATCCCTTTGGGTGAGGTATGTAAATGAACCACTTATTTTTGAGTAACTGTTCACCACATGTGTGTTTTGAGGGCAATGAGGAGAATTCATTGCCATAGCTAACAAGAACTGTAGAAGCAGCTTTTGTTGTGAGGGCACTTAAAAATAGTCCCAAAGTTCAGGGCTGAACTGAACATGTATGTTACTGCACTGTTGGCAGGATCAGTAAGACAATGTCCTTGCAGAAGGACACTGATAATATACAGTCCCAATATGTTGTGGGGTCATCTTCCCATAAACACCGTAACTGGTAGAGTGTTGTCCTTGGTTTTGAAATTAACTTGCATGTCAACCTTGTGTAGCTTCAGGAAATGAAGTAAGTTTGTTCTTTATCCAGGGAGTCAGGCATTTGTGGCTTTGCAGTATACAATGGTTTTATTTCTTTACTTTTTTTCACTCCCCAAAGGGCATCCACCAAAGGGCGAGTAGGGAACTAGACTTTGGACTTGCTTGGTGCTAGACTGGTTTATAATATCTCAAATGCTGCTGCCTCTTCTTCAGCCTTATTAAGACTCTTTCTAGTGCTAGCATGACAAAGTAGTGCAGCAGTTTGCACTTACTTTCTAATAATTTATTTAGTCAGTGAACTTGTTCAAAATGAGAGAAAATAGCTAACCCTAATGTAGGCTTCACAGCTGAAATTCCTGGATATACGAGACATGAGGAAAATTTCTTTTCTCAGTCTGTGTCAAATTTGTGTGCAGTGTGGGTTCTAGCTCTGATGCTAAACAAGCCTTGTTCATGATGGCTTTAAAAGCTTCACTTTAATATCCTGTTAGCATGACATTTTGAAATATTTCAAACCAGTCTTGATACTTCTGACCTCACTCATGCCATATATCTATTTTCCCTATAATTTCATACACTTAAAATGAACAAGAATGCCAATGCTTCCTTTTCTGTACATTTATTATACCTAATTAAAAATTTGAAAAGCAAATGATGTTGTAGATTTTTAATTACTCTCGCTTCTCTTTTCCCTGGATTTTTCCAAAATTGTCTTGACATTTTGGATTTTTATTTTCTACTAGTTTCCTTGTTTAGATGTTGGGTTCCCAAGCCTTGTTGCTGTTACACTTTGTGTTTAAAATTGGTAAAATTCAAAAGTGAAAAGGAAAAGACATTTAAAACACTGTTGCTGTGCTGTTGGCATGTGTGCCAGATAGCAGATTGTGTCTGTTTTCTCTGCAGAATATCCTCTCTTCTTACTCTGCAGGAATTTCAAGTGTGACTTCCTGAGGCGCAGTGGATTGCTGCAATACCACACCCCCTGCCACCCACCTCTGCACCCCAACCCTTGGTTGTATACTCCAGCTGCAGGAGGATACACAACCAGAATACAGAGCAGGAGAGGCAACAGAGGGCCAGCAGTACCATGTCTGATACAAGTTAAAGACACGGCCAAAAGCAGGGCATGAGGAGAAATAAATCCTCTGGGTGCAATGAGCATTATGTCAGCTTCTTCTGAAAATACATGAGTAACTTCCTACTCTTAATGTTCAGCACCATTTCTTTCCACCTGGGCCAAGCTTCCCTGTTTCCCCCACTCCTAATGCTCTGGTTGCTGTGCTTGTTAGGCTTTTCCTTTGGGTGTTTTAGCTTCATAACCCTTCAGGGAAGCAGCCAAACAAAACTAAGTCTGCAAGTTAAATTTAAGGTACTCTGGTAGATGGCTGATAGATGATTGGTGTGTGGATTCCTTGTGTCTTTAAGCTGTTTGCATTGTTGAAGTTGATTTAACAGCTGCCTCAAATGAATGTTTCTTCTATTGAGAGGTGTCCTGGTTTGAAAGACAGGTGCGCTAGGGAAGAGCAGGGCCTTCCCTCGAAATGGAGCTAATAAATCCTTCCCTCTGCATTAGTATAATTTTGAAATTGAGGGGCTCTCAGGCAAAGATATGGGTATAGTAATAACAGTTCTTTACTAGTATATCTAACAAGACAAACAAGACAACAACAGCTATGAAATTAACAGCAGACAGAGCAGTAGCCAGTTCCAGTCCTTCTCGGGCCAGGCTCGCTGCCCTGCGCTGCAGTTACCGGGGCTGGGCAGGGGCAGGTCCCGCTGGGCTGCGGGAGCGCTGGGGACGATGGCAGCGGTGTCCAGGTGGGAAAGGGATGGAGGAGAGACTTTGCTCACAGCGTCGGTCCCGGGGCCGGGCAGGGTGCTTGGGGATAGCGAGCTGGAGCGAGAAGGCGTCCAAGCAGGGCAGCAGTCCAGGGTTCAACAGCAGAAGAGGCAAATCCCGGTGTTGGGATGGTAGGGGTGGGGGCGGGTAGCAGCGACCGTTCTCCTCCGAAGCCAAAGGCGAGAGGGCGAGCAACTCCCTCCCAGCCTCCTTCACCTGCTTCTAATCTTCTAACCCTCCTCTTCTCCCCGCCCTCCGAGACAAACTCCCAAAAATCAGGGAGGCTCTCCCTACCCCCATCTCAAGATCTCAAGGACCCAGCCATCAGAGTCCCTTAGCATGTCAATGGGAAAAATTCCACAGGCAGGGAGGAAAGGAAAAAAAACAACCCCCAACAAGAGGGTTGATTATTCCTTGTCTGGACAATTTCAGAAGTAATATGCTTAAGAGGAGACTGCTGCCTAGTTGTCTTCCTCTCCTCTTACCAGAGGATTTTTCTAAGAAGAGAGGCAGCCTGTTGTGACAACCGACTTGAATTTCTCTTTCAGCAGCTGTTTTGTTTTTTTTTTTTCCCTTTCAAAAAAAAGTCCTGTTAACTCCTGATGTAGTCGTGTCTGGGCTAAGTGTGGAATTCAGTAGACCTGTGAGGCACTCAGTACCACAGAGCTCTGAAGTGGGGAGAAAAGACTGGTATAGAAACAACTGATTGTCTTTTAGCAATTGACCTTTTTTCTACTGCACCCTACTCCTCACTCTTTCACAATCTCTTTTGTTTGGTAGCAGTATAGAAAGAGAAGATGAAGGCTCTCTTCTACTGACGAGGCTAGGAAAAAATTCCAGCTAATAATCACAATATGTTCCACAAACATGTGTTAAAATTTCCTCCCGTTTTGGGGATCTGTTACATCCACGCAATCGTCTGTTGAAGAGGTCTGCATCAGTTACTATTTGCACTGGCCACAACTGGTACCTGCATTAGCACCAATTTCGTAAACATCTCTGAAAAGATGTGATTGGGAGTTAAAAAGTAGAGGTTGTAATTGTAAGATGGCGTGTGGTTGTTCAAGTGTATGTGAAGTAGCTGACTTTTGTTTAAAAGCACTTTACTGAGGCCTATTTTATAAACTGAATGATTCAAGCAAGTTAGAAAGTAGCAAAATTGGCAATGAATGTTTGATCATTGAATTATAGAAAGATTTATTTCAAAATGGGCAGATGCTTCAACAGATAGGAATTGGAGCCACTTCTGAACAGAAGTCTTGGCTTAATTCTCCCTGTTGCCCCAGTTCCCCTTTTGCTGTGGCAGGGTATCTGATTTATATGTAGTGTTTGCTTTTTTCTCCTTACACCTCTGCAACGAATTAGATTTCCTTGTCTAACTGTGATTTTTCAAACTCAGAGCCATGTTTGTTTTATGGGAAAAAAAAAAGCTAAATACTTGAATTACTTCTTGGCACACTGGGGGAGTTCTTTGTCACTGCTCCATTTACTCCTGCGTTTCCAGTTACCATCTTGTCTGTGTTGTCACTGGTGTGGTCTTAAAAACTGTGGTAGCAAATTGAGGAAATCAAAGTATCCAAGAAATCTTCTGTTCTTGCTGACATTTCATTTTCCTTCAGCTCTGTTAGGATTTAAGGCCTTGGCGTCCTGTGTGAATCATGAAGGAGTTCTCTCGCAGCTGAAGAAAGTGCTAAGCAAATCCCACTCCGAATGTAGGAAGAAAGAAAGGAAAATTGTTGTTTGGGTAAAACTAAAACCTCAACAGCTCCTGAATACTTTCCAAGGGACTCCTCCTGATACTTGCTTTTCTGGACCCAGGCAGTTATTCCTAGTTGCCCATTGCTTGCTTGCTTTCTTTCATGAGATCTGTTTTGGGTTTTAGTCTGTAGCCTTATCTATCTCCTGACAGCTTACACCTTCATCAGGTGGCTTTGGCAGGATGGAAAGGGGTGAGCCATAGTCTAATTTTAACCACCAAAACACAATCTGCTGAAGCATGCTGATGACTGCATGTTCAGGTATGTAACTCCTGCTGTTTTAGGCACAGCAGTGTATTTACCATACTCTGCCGCAACAATGATTTGTTTATAAATGAGAAAGAGAAAAACAGGATATGTGACTCAAAAATATTACAGCAATTGCTCTTGGAGATTTCTTAGAGAAAGGAAATCCCTTTGCGCTTGTTCGATGCTTTCAATGCATGTTTTATCTTCATATGGAGATCTTTGATAGAACTGCAGCATTTTATTGCACAAAATTGGCAGAAAGCCTTACAGTTTTACATATGCTGAAAGAGTTTAAAAATGGGCAAAAAAAATCTGCTGCAAAGTTGCTGTTTAATTCGCTATGGCTCACTTGAAACAGTTGCCAAAGACAGTAATCTTAAATATTCCTAAGTAAGAGAAGGCATTCAATCTATTACTGAGAAGGAGAGGTTCAAGTACCTCTCTTGAGAATAGTTACGTTACATTGTTGTAATTAAGTTACTAATTAAGTCTGTCTACAGTCTTGCCACTATGATTTCATTTAGTATTGACTATCAGGCTTTTTGTTGTGCAAAATGAGCCATTGATAATCCTGTAGCTGCCTCCTCCTATTGTAAAGGGCAAATTGATTGTAGAGCCTGGGCTCACAGTTCTGGGAGGGAACTTGTGAAAAGTGATTGTCCTCTGCCTCTTAGTTGTTTCCAGTGGGCTTTTAGTTAGGGAAAAGTATGGAGAATACTATCAGACCAGTTATTAGACTGTTTGTTTGTTTGGTTTGATTTTTGTTTGTTTGTTTGTTGGTATCGGGGGTGGTGGCGGTAGTTTTTCCTTTGTTGAGGTGTGTTTTGTTTTGATTTGTTGTTTGTTGGTTTGATTTGGTTTGGTTTTTTAAAGTCACCGAGAACTTGAGCAAATCAAGCAGGTTTCTCATTTACTTTCCGGTTTCATTGGCTGTGACCATTAAAGATGCAGAGTCTGAGGCTGTACTAGTCACTGTAGAAGAACCAACGCTCCAGTATTTGAGTCTATGAAAGATGTGTGACTTTCTATTGGGAGCTCTTCAGTTCAATGACTGGGACAGGTAATCCAAAAAAAGGAAGAGGTCTTGTCTCCAGTAATGGTGTCTTCTTTTGTGTTGGGCACATTTAGTAGCCTGCAACCATAGTCCAATACTTTCTAACCAAGTTCTTATAGTTGTATCCAGGTCCTTGATTTAAGAGAATGTTACAGCAATATACGGGAATTGCAGCACAATCACAATATAGCAGCTGCAATATCAATGGAATCAAAATTCAAATATACTGTTCAAAATCCCATTACTGGTATCTAAATGCATGCTGTCATGACACTGTGTCCTCACAGTTACTGGGAAGAAATATGCAGGTTACACCCAGCTCAAGCCAGTTACTATCTTCCAAGATGATTTTTGAGTTATCTATTTTCTACACTTTATATTGGGCTGAGTCACATGCACACTACCCTCCCATGTTGGCCTGGTTAGCTCAGGAAAACATTACTCTTAACTAATTATTTCAGGGAAGGCTGTTTATTTGATCTTAGGACTGAATGATGCAGCTGTATTCCTGAAGCAAAGTTTTCTATCCAGTCCCTGTTGTGCTGAGGTAATTTAATCTTTCTTTATGACAGTTCATTGTTTTTCCTTACATTCTTTCTTCTGGGCATTTCTCCATTGCAGGGATCAGTCAGCGATTCTCATAATTTTCAGGAATATCACACATATATTTGGCAGAAAAAGTTAATTTTTTTGTCTTCAGGAAGGAAGAAATTTTCAGGGGTGATACTTTTTCTACATTAAGAGGAAGAGACATTGTTCTTGGCTTAAGAAATCTCAAGACTTCCACTTGTACTTACAGGTTTGTGATAATAACCACAGCTGCTCACTCTGAGAGAAGGAAGTTTTGGATGTCTACTTTTACACCTCAGTCCAAATTTCTTGCCCTTTTTTGGTATGGTTTTGTTTTTTTCTTCTTCTTTATTTTGTATTGGTAGGATCAGACTCTTCATTCATCACTTCACTGATGCTGATGCTGTCAGGTCCAGAAGAGTACTGCCTGCATGTAAAGAAAATCTAAAGAGAGAGTTATTCCCAAGCTGGTTGTGAACCAGCAAGGTGGAGTCTTACAGCTCTCATAGGAGGTCATGTGAACTCAGGCCACAGAAGATGGCCTTACTGATAAATGTTTCAATTTCTGATTATTTTAAGCTTGACCATGCAGGCTTTTCTTGTCCTGAGCTGATAGAGTATTATATCAAATTATTTCATGGTGGTGGTTCTAATCTGAGGAGTTCTAGGCGTTGCTGTCAGAAGAGTATTTGTGGTATTATGTTGAGGGACTGAAAAAGAATTTATTTAACAATAACCTCAAATCCTGTTCTATGTATATACTTTCAGTTCTTATCTTAAATTTTTTCTTTCTAGGTTCAGACAGGAAAATATTTTTACTAGTGCTCCTTCTTTTTTGCATGACAAAGGACTGAAATGGCTCGCAGTTTATTTATGTTCAGCCTGGTGAGGAACTGGGCAGGTTCTTTAGCACAGATACTGCAGCATGGAAATCTCTTGGTTGTGTGTAATAGGAAACATCTGTTCCCCCAAGTAAATGCTCACGTAGCTGTTTCAGCTTAAAGAACTCAGCTTGTTTGGAAATTATCTATTTGAAATATAGGCATCCACAAACCACAGTTATAAGATCAATGGAGTTACCTCTTGATACTGTCATCAGCTGACAAACCCAACATTTCCCCATGGTAAATCTTCATGTGACTGAAAAAGATTTTAAATACATATGTTATAAATTTTACACGCTAATGTTCAAGCAAGCTTATCATAACATTACTTAACCTAATAGTATCACTATGGTGACAACCATCCTTCCATCAATATTGATATTTACCTCTTGGCCTGTCAGTACTAAGGTTGCTAGAACTTAGACTTTTTGATTCATATGATAACCACCAGGTACTTGACGTGTTCTTTGACTTCAGTGATAGGATGTAATTAAATAAAATAAATGTCTGCAAATTGTGCTTTCTTGTGTTGTTCACAGTGCTGCCTGGATTCCTACACCAAATATAAGCCCAGCCTCCTTCAACACCTTTTACTCCTTCAGTCACTGAAGAAATCAGTTTACACATACAGGAGATGGCATTGTCCTTGCTTGTTTTTCACAGTAAGATTGCCACAAAATCTTGCTGCCTAGTAAATCCATCATCTCTGCGATGAGATATGAGTATGGAAGACTTTCTCCCTGCTAGAAATCTTTTATAATATTGAATAGTATATAATCTTCTCTGACTGTTCCTTGTGTGCCTTGCCTTGCTCCTCTACAGCATCACTCTTCTCTCTTAACAAAGATTTTTTTCTACTGTTTTTTTCTACTGGTACGATCAGAATTTTAACATCTGTGTTTTCCAACACACTTTCTTATCTTTTGTATGTGATAATGAGACACTGACCTACTCAGTTACAGAGCTTGTCAGCAACTGAACAGGGAATTGAATTCAGAAGGTGAGGCAGTAACCTTTTATTATGGACTGGTAATTTTTGGTGTTTCATGCTATAAAATGTGCCACAGAGATGAAAATGGAAAATGCTTTTGGAAACAGCATTGGAGTGAAAAGCATGTCTCTGAAGACTGCTGCAGGTTAATGGACTACATTGGCCTGAGGAAAGAGGAGCTTGCTTAATATTTCAATGGTTTTCACTCTGTGCTTTCAAGCTGAGTTGTTTTATTTGCTTGCTTCTTGATTCCTGTACATAAGAGATATAAAAGTGAGCTTAGCAATTCCTAGGGGATGGGAGAGCTTTCTAAGCAATGTCCTCACCACTGATATAGTTTTCCCCCCCCCCCTAAAAAAAAAAAAAAAAACCTACTGTAAAAGACCTGCTGGTGCTGAAATCTTAAAAGCCTAGCTGAATATTTTGGGCAAAGCTTGCTGAATCCTGTGGAACCATAATTTCTTCTTTGAATTTCTGGAAATGATATTGTATCATTAGGAAGTCCACCATGGACTTTTCTCAGCTTTGTGCAGAAGAGAGTTTCTGTGGCAGCCTCATTGTCTCAGACAGGACTAAACAGCATTGTTCTTTTGGAACAAAGTCATGAAGTCATGTATAGTTTCAGCTGCCAAGTGCTTGCTCATGATGTCACAGCAGGAGAAGAGCTTGCAGCAATGTGGCAGTCTGCTGTGCTGCTGTCAGACCTTGGTAAGGTAAAATCCATCTGCAATGATAAATGGTTATTTACCTGACTGAGTAAGGTGCCTGATAGCATTCCTATGCAAACAGTCATCCCAATTACCCATAGAGGAATTAAACTCTGAATTAAACTCTGCAGTGTTTTTATTGCTACTTTTGATTTCACTGATTATCATGGTGTTTGCACCTGGTGGTAATGCAACAAGCTCTCTGGGCTTACTGAGAGCCTCAAAACATCACAAACCATATGAAATCAGGTCTATTGACTGACTTGCATTGAAAGTGAATGTGAGGATTTGCCCCAGTGCAGAGATACAAGGATGATAATGTGGAGAAGGATGACAGCAGCCCAGTTTGGCCTGAGGCAGTTCAAAGGTGGTTTTGTGCCTTTGTGAAGTTTAGTGGAGGTGGCATTTGTTCTGTTAACTCTACCAGGGCCATGCCAAGTTGTCTCCTGGCACTCTGCCCCATCATCCCTTGACTTGCCAGGGACTGGCCCTACACTTATCAGCCTTCTGTTGGAGAACTGGACATCTTCCCAGCCCATTTTTCCTGCCATGGGAGCAGTCTGCAGAGAATTTTGGCTGTTATCCCATATGTCCCTCTTCCTCCGAATATATACAAATTATCAGACTCTGCTCCCAGTTCAGGAAGTTATTCCAACCCACCATCAGTTTACTGATAGGTGAAGTTACCTAAGTACCTTTAGGTTATTTCTTCTGACTAGGCACAGGCAGGCCATTAAAAGTTAGAGGAAATAGGATATTCTGACATGATAAGAAAAGCCAAACCTAGTTTTTGTATGTTTTATAGGAAATATCAATTTTGCTTTCTAGCGACGTGAAGATGTAAACGTTTGGTTTTGTATTCAGCTCCTCTGGCTTGCAAAAAGCAAAGGCAAATTACTTATATCAAAGGTGTCATCCAGTACAGACAGCTGTTTTGGTCTCAAAACCTTTCAGTTTGCTCTTTCATAACTTTAAACTATTCGATGAACTTACACAGTTTTAAGATATATCCGTGGGTTATACCAAATAATTACAAAATAGTATAAAATAATTACAAAACCATTATTACCAAATAATTACAAGACATTCTACTACCTAACAGTGCTTTCACATCACTTTTGCTATGATTATTTATTGCCCAAAGGTTAATTTTTGCAAATTATATGAAATTATATGAAAAGCATACTCTGACTTCATTCAGAAACTGAGAAAACATCTGATACATGATATGTTTACACTCATGTTTAACATCAATTGTTTCCATAGTTCCAGGCTGGCTGATATTACTCAGAACTGTTCTGTTGAGGATGTAGGCTATTATGTATGCATGTCAAATGCCTTTATTTCTTCTATACTCAGTACTCTCAGGCATGAAGACTGATGGGGTTTTGTTTGTACATATTAGTGAGCATGGCTTTGTAAACTCTAACATAACAAGCAAATACCTGGAAATAGGCAACATGGAATTTCAAGCATATAGGTAGGTGTTCAAGAGGACTATAATGCTTCATATAGTAAGTCATTATGGATAGAAAATTCTGGAAGTTCTGTGAAAGTTGGTTTCTAGGTCTACATTTATGAATCAGTGAAAAGAGAAACCCAAGATGTCATTGGTGTTCAAAATGATGGTCCTGCATAGACTGTCTTTGGTTCCTACCTGTAAACATTTCTATCTGATCTTAAGAAACCTATAGAAGGAATAAATATTTTTCTTTATGAAGTATTTGGCAATAACGCCAATATAAGACTCAGCATGGCAAGTGGGCATCTTAGTATAGGAGGCCTGCATCCCAGTTCAAACTCTCAGGCGGGAGTCTCCGGAAGAGCAGAGGGCTGACTTGAGCCCTGCTGTGACACCCTAGAGAAGGACAGGTAGGAGTTGGCAGGTGGTATTACATGAATAACCCCTAGCAAAACCTCTCACCGCTGTTTTCCCATGGAGAAGGTGGTTTTGTGATACTTTGACAGAGGCGAGGTCTGGTCTGTTGACTGGTCTGCTGCCAGAGCAGTTTCTGCTTTTTAGCCAGGGATGATGTGAAGTAAAATGCTTGCACATCATAGGATCCTGAGTTTTGTGAGGCTGAATATGGTTGAGACAATTAGTGCTGCTGCATTTTCTATAAAAATAGTAGCTTCCAACAGCACCACAATAGCATACAGTAATATAGTGAAGAAAGACACAAAGTAGTATTAGCTTTCAAATATTTCTAATGAAACTTGGTAGTTGTTTTAATCTTTTAGACAGTTCAGAATTATTATCTCTGTCAAGATACATTTCTAAAAAAACCCTCCTTATTGCATGGCTATGTGGACTCACAGGGCAACCAGCTCTGTTAACTGAGGAAAACATCATAAAGAGCAAATGCCCTCAAATGCAGGCAAGAACAGAGTTTGTAGAACTCATCCAATTTCTGACAAAGCATTTGATTTTGCTGTATCTTCAAGGGAGCTCCCATCCTCCCATGCAGCTCCAAAAAGAAAGTTTGTCAGCTACCACCATTCTGCTGTGTGTTGTCACATACAAAGAAAAGTGGATGAAATGAACAAAGCTCCTCAAGGAGTCATGCAGCTTACCGAGGCCATAGGACGTGGCAGGAATTGCCCTTTAAATTTTGTGATTGCCTTGGAGATAAAAAGCCTGTATTAGATTGGAATGAGAAAACAGAACCTATTGTCATAGAGCACTGCACGTGCTGGGATAAAGGCTTCTAGACAGCAGGTGTGACCATTGAAAATGAGAGGTGAGGCTGATGCAGTTAGTCATGAACCAAGTTCCTCTGTCATTCTTGAAGCAGTTGTCCTTAAAAGAGATTTTTCTCTGACAGCTTGCAAAATCTTGATCCTTTTTTTGCTAGTTGTTCGCTTACCCCTGAAATCTGCCAAGCCTTGACATCTGAACAGCAAGTCCATGATGCTGCAGATAAAATTTGAGCTGTGAGAGGCATTTATGAAAGCAGAGATGAGCTTGATGAAATGGAAGGAAAAGCTGAGAAAATGGCAGAACTGAACCAGACCTTTGTTTACAATTATTAACTCAGAACAAATGGGTTTGAAAATTATCATATTCAAAGCTAGGTAGTGCAACCAAAACGCAGGAAGTGATCACAGTGCCACAAGACACTCCTAAATGAGGCCTCACTGTAAAGTTAGAACTGAAAAAGGAAAACAACGATTCTAATGCAGAAGGTGATGCACCACCTATAAGAAATATCAATGCACATGTGGTGATGAAGAGCCTCTGCACCTCCAAAAGACCCGTGTCCCGCTCCCGTGAAGCACTGAGAGGTTTTTACAGAGCAATGTGCAGCAGGCAGCTGTGTGGACTCTGCACTGTCAGAAGGCACGGGGGCTCAGCTCAGTCTCAAGTCTGTATTCACATGGATGAAATGGGAACGAGAGCAAGGAGAGCTTCCTCACGGTAGGAAGGTGCCAAAGAAACCAATGACTGAAACTACTCCTGTTCTGGAAAACCTTGTCCCTGTACTTGCAGAGCCTGATCACTGCTGAAACAACTGCAACTTGAAGGAGTTCAGTCCGGGCAGCTCCTCAAGGGCTGCCAAAGGCCCTTTCTGAGCCTGCCGTGCTGAGTGGCTGCGTATTCCTTGGCTGGCTCAAAGACAAACGCGTGGATTTTCATCCGTGAGCTCCGAGCCCTTCACGTTGCGCTGGTGTCCCAGGCAGAGCTCACACAGTGTGCAGTGCTCATCGTAGCCCAGGCGACTCCGCCGCACGGTGTCCATTCCCTGGGAAGGGCTGGGAGTCCTGGGAGCAGCGGGGTCCCGCGGAGCTGCCTGCGCTGCCCGCGTCCAGCCACGGCGGGGAGCTGGGACCGCGGACACGGCTCCGGGAAAGGCGCGGAGCAAAGCGCCTGGGCTCGGCCACGGACAGCGGAAAGGAGGAGAAGAAGGTGGAGGAGGAAAGTGGCCACCGTGCTGGGGAACGGCGGTAGAGATGAGGGCCGTGGGATGTAGGGCAGCTCCTGTCGGAAAAGGGTGTGTGGAGGAGGAGGTCTGGATTAGAGGGGAAAAGGGCAGACCCGGAGAGACTGAGTGGGGTTTGCTTGGTGGGGCCGGTAAGCAAGCGAGAGAAAGAAGGAGGGTGTTTGGGGGGACAGAAAGCTGGAGGAGAGCGGACAGGATATATAGACAGGTGGACGATTGGCTCCAAACTGTTCCATCTGGCACATGGAAATGTCTGGTGCTGCAAAAATTGCTGGTGAGCTGGCTAAAAATTGCTCTGTTCCTGCCCAGTGAAGATGCACATTTTGAGAAGCTGCTAGTGAGGAGAGATATCTGCTGCTGGCCAGAACTGAGTTCAGAAAGGACCTGAGAAGTGTCAGGGCAAAGATGAGATTCCTGGAGTTCTGCCCTTTTCCACCCTGTTTTTGTTCCAGAAACTGTCTGTAACCTCCTGAGGGCAGGTGTTCATCTGCTTCCTGTTTCATGCCAAATGGTACAAGATGGATTCAATCCTCTTTCATGAGCTCTGGGGAGCCTGACTCCATCACAAGTCCTGGCACTGTGGGTGTGCCTTCCTTGGCTTCTGGCATATCACCTACAGGGACCAGGGAAGCTGAGATGGATTTGGGAGGGAGAAAACATGTCTACCTGAAGAGTGTCTCTTGTTCCATAGTAGTGCCTTGCCTCTCTTTTCTCCTTCCTCGAGCTGACAAACCTAGGGGTGCGGCAAACTCTGCTTTGGCTCTGGGTTTTGGAAACAAAGCCTCGCGGTTCTGGTTCAGAGCACCTCTCATCTATGTCCTTCCTCTTCACCATCCTCCTTATCACTTTAGTTCAGGTTTCCCACCCTCTGATTGCCAGCCAGCACTGTCACCTTCCCCTGGAATCTTGTTTTCCATGCTTGACTGCATGATGCCTTCAGGTAACATGGCTTAGGACTGTCCATCATAAACTCAAGTTTTCAGTTGCTGCTAGTATTAACCATGTGGGCTCAAACTGATGAATTTGTGCCTCTAGGTAGATTTCTCTTTTTCTTGGCATTTTTGCTGTCTAGAAAATGAGGCCCAGCTCCAGTGTTGCTTGTGCCCAGGCAGTACCTGGCTCTTTGCAGTGCGGAATTGCAGCCTCATACTGTGGAAAAGCAAGGACATGTTCTCAACAGAGAATAGCCACTCAAGTACTGCCACAAGCAGAGTTCTGCCCAATAATTAATTTGCTATATTATCTTTGCTATCTTATCTCATGCTTCATGGCCCATCTGGCAAAATGGAGTATTCATGCATAGCTTCCTTTCCAAAACGTTGGAGTGCACAGCTGCATAAAGACTTGTGAACAGAAAACAACAAGCAAATAGAATTTCTTTCTCCAATACTCTCCTCTAGCTGTCTGGTAACTCTGGAAGCCAATGACCAGGCAAACCTGGTCCTTACTTTTTGCCACAGTCTAGGCAGTGGGTGGGTTCAATGGTAATGCAACCATACTTCATTTTTCCCTCCAAGTAGCAAAAAGCCTATTCCTATAGGCAGATAATAAATTAACTCCATTGCCACAAGGCAGCATGTTAAAGCCCTGTGAAAAACAAGTGTCTCTCATATTGTCTAACAGAGCAATGCCTGAATGCAATCTCAGGCATTAACTACCATCAGAGGTGTCAATGAGCAAAGGCTGGCGCTTGCAGTCATGAAGCAAAATTATGGATGATGTCTGAGGGTGCTGAGTCCTGTACAGAACAACAAACATGATGGGAAGTACGGGGTAATCTGCAAAGAGCATTTTAAAGGGGTAACCTGGTTGCAGAAAAAATTTGTGTCAGGCAGAATGATTGTGTTTAGTCCCCGCTCAGCTTTGTGGCAGACTGTGGTGCTGTCTGTTGTCACCACTCTAGCCAAACGACTGCTGTTCTCTTGAAGACAGCATAAAAAAGGAGGTTTCCTGTGTACCTCAAGAAGTTCTGTGCTTGTGCCTGGTCTTGATATAATAGGGAAACTGAGAAGTTACAGCAGCTGGTGTTGAAAGTACACTTCATTGAAGATGGTCATTTGTTAGCACTTTTGTTTTTGCATGGCTTTCTGCATCTGAGATGAGGAAAGGTGCAGAAGAAGCCAGCTGCTCCTCTAGTCCTGCTGGGTGACCAGGGGGAGAATTGAGGAGCTAGCAAGGGCCCTTGCAGGTTTCTTATGTGTAGTACAGTAGTGGAAAAAGCAAACTCACTGCGTTGCTGCCAGTGGCCTGCCTGAGAGCTAGAGATGAGGTAGGCTGCAAGGCCACAGAAGCGTGAATAAGTTGATAGGACAAGAATGTCACTTGCAGCAACAATGTGACTTTGAACCGCACTTAAATGGCGACTTTTTCATTACAGGAAGCTGAATAATCTGATAAGATTACAGCTTCCAGTTATCAATCCTCTGTGAGGGCCTTAGATAAGGCAAATCTGAATCACAAAACTTGTGATGTACCAAAATCTGGGCCGCTGCAAGAAGTATACCAGACTTCTCATATAAAAGTCAGCAAACAATTGAATAGCTTGCAAGAAATAATCGAAGCAGGAAGAGTTTTGGGTCTGGAGACAAGCTAAAAAAATTTTGCATGCCTCTTCCTTGAACTTGAGAACTTCAGGAGAAAACTTCCTCTTTGGAGAGATATACCAGAGTAACTCTCATTTGAGAAGAAAACAGAAAAGATCATCGTGTCCTTCAGCAGAGGAGTGTCAGGGGGATGGGAAAAGAGGAACCTGCATCCCTTTTGATTATCAGCAATTTCTGGTGGTTTCTGAAAGGAGCCTTTGTGTGAGGTGTCACTGGGGAGGACTGACAGAGGTCTGACTACAGAGGAACTGGCTAAATAATCCTCACTCTCATTGTTATACACAAGACCCTGGGGCAACATTCTGTTAAGATGCGCCAGTGGATAGTACTGTGCAAGCATTTCTGTGCTGCTGTCTGTGATGTTTTGTGTATGAGATTTAAATTTAGAAATCAGCATCGTTTTCCCACTTCCATCTTACTGGTGGTTTTTTTTTGCCCTCCAAATCCATTTTATAGGTCCAGAATAGCAAGCGTAGAATGAAAAATGAATAAGCTAAGTTAGGTCTGTAGGGAGTCTGCCTCTATTTTTGGATCAACCAATACAGCTGGAGCAAAGAGATAATCTTTAAGGTATCTGATTTATCTTTGGGTCTGAACTGGAGTATGTTTTTTTTTCTCCCAGCTGCAGTTAGCAGTATCATAGAAGATAATTTGCCTGCTTAAAAGACTTTTCTCTTGCATACTCCCCGATTGCAGTGCTTATAGCCACCTAAATACTGCCACAAAGAGATCGGTCAGAGTTTAGGACCCAGAGCCTAAGGCTTACGGGATGTGACAGCTGACTGAAAATCAATGAAGTGTGATTTACCAAGTCATAATGAGGGCAAGATAAGGCTAGAAAGGTGCTCCCTTGCCTTGCAGACTCAACTGTCTTTGATTTTCAGCTAGATTGTTTCAGTCCCCTACAAAGATGAGACCGATTTGCTTATGAAAACAGAAGATCAGATTTAAAGGAAAAGCCACGGTGGTGCCCATGCTTTGCCTAGTGCTCTTTGCGCTGTGTCTGAGCCGCTCCGGTAGGTGTGATTTCTTCTTCTTCTTCCAAGCTGAGCACAGGTGTTCAAGTTTTTTTTCTGCTGGCCGGTGAGCTGCTGCTTTCTGGGGTTATGGGGAATGCTGGCTTCCCTTGGTCATCCTTTAAACACTGTGTGAGTAGCAGAAGAGGTTTATATCAGTTGCTGCCTTTGTATTGCAACCACAGTCAGTTTGACAACTAGATTTTGATAACTGGCGGTGGGGCAATTGCTGGCTAGAAATTAACAAAAAATCCTGAACTCGACTTTTGGTTGCGAAAGGGAATTAAGGGAGAATTTCTGTCACCAAGAGAAAAACTGAAATACTTCAGCCAAACTGATTAAAGGCTAAGTGTCTTGTCTGTACTTATTGGGGTATTTTGCATGTTTGTTTAGCAGACTTTCTGTCCCAGAACTCCTGTTCTGCACCCATGGGGAGCAGCAACTTGGACAGATCACACAGACAGGAACCTGGGAGATGGGGAGATGGCATACAGTGCTCGAGTACTTGAACACATTAACCTGACAGGTAGCTCCCCAGTTTTTGCCTCTCAGTGCATCATATGGTAAATTCAGGGATGTATGTGTCCTGTGGCTGCTTCTCTGTTTTTTTCGAAGACATGCTACTTTGTTCAATGTTTTCTTCATGGCTTTATCTAGATTAATTATAAAATGGGGCTTGGTCAAAGGTTGGGACTGTTTTCCCGTATGATATTTCTTATTTCTCATTAATAACTTCTGCTTTTAAAGTGTCTTTGTGCAAGTACTGAGGCTGTCTTACAGAGGCAACCATCTTCTTCCTTCTGACTTTCTTCCTTGCAAGACTCCTCAAGCCTTTTTCCCCTTTTTGTAGCTTCCTCAGCAGATGAGATTCAATATGTCCAGCCCCAAACCCAGCTCGACCACCAGCCTTCTATACCCACTTGGAGCATTATGTACCTGAACTTTATGTGAGATACAGGCTGTGAAATGGCACCATTTTCTTTTGAGGAAGGTCTTACACACCCACGGACACAGGGCGTGTGGCTGCATGTATGTGTGCAGGATGTCATACTCAAATAAAAACAGCAGTGTAATCTGACATCAAGAGAGAGCTGTTTTGATTCTGCATATTTTGGGGTTATGGATTTTTTCTATTTAATGCTAATTTTCTATTATTTTTCTATTCTGCTAATTTTCCCATTTTTGACAACCATACACCCCTATGAATCTCCTAAAGGGAAAGCGAAACATCTAGGAGATGGAGTCTCTGCAAAGACTCTTGTATCTCAGAGGGTTGGACCTCTGAGACTGTGAGTAGTGAGGGGGGATAAATTTGCTCTTTCTCTTCCTTTGGTTGCAGATGCAATATCCATCTGCCATGTTTGGGAAGCCAATCTAGTTTCCTGGACAGACTGCAGACTCTGTCCATTTGCTGTGGTGATGTTAGGGTCAGCTCTGGCATAAGAATATACCCTGGAACAAGCAGAAGGGGTATTTGTGGAAATAGCAGACCTGAAGGGCTTGTGACAAAGCGACAAGACCAAGTGTGGCCACAGGGCCACTATAAATTGTGCTGACAGCTTCATGAGCCATGCCTGGCTGTGGATGGAGCAGGTGGAAATGGGTGTGAAAGCTCCCTCTGACCAGCCAGCCTCTACCTGTCCAGGACTTAGTAACCCCACCACACTTGTATTCCAGCTACAGAGGACAAACACAGCTTGTGCTAGAACGTCTGACAGTAAAGTTGTTATCCTGTGAGTGCAAGCAGTAGGTTTCAGAGTTCATAGCCCCTCAAAGAGGAACAGTATCTTTCTGTGGCTGGAAGTGGGGAATGACAGTGTTGCTTGGACCTTGTGCTATCCTAAGAGGATCCAGACAGCATTAAAGAATGATTTTGTCCCACAGAAAGCTCTGCTATGAGAGCAGGTTTTTGCTCTGGGAAGTTCTTCAGCTGTGTTGCTTGCTGCCAGGTCTGGCCTTGTGTGCAGCCTCAGACAGACCCTGACCGAGGTGGAGGAGGCTGCACAGCCTGTTGTGCTCAGGGGATGGGTAGCAGCTGCTGGGGAAGACGACAGGGGCAGAGACAGTGGTCCATGGTCACATCCTTTCCTCCATGTAGGGGCAGACCATGACCCTCTGCCTCCAGCTTTCTCTCTGGAGGGGCTGCTGGGTTTGAATGCCCTTTCTCTCCATGTGCACAGGGACCCTGCTGGGGGCTGCCTTAACTCTAATTGTTGATGCAAACTGTGTGAGCATATTGACTGTGCCCTTCAGGGCTCTCCCACTGTCAGGTTCTGGCACCATCCATGGGCCATGACCCTCTGCCTGCAGACTCCTCCTGCAACTAATGCTTGGCAAGCCAGGCACAGATGTTCTGCTCACCCTGGGGCTGGCAGAGCACAGGCTGGGCTCTGGACAGTGTCCTATGAGGTCCTTTCTGACTGCTGACACAGCAAGACCGGCTGTGATCCCCGCTGTGTGGGGCCAGTCTTTTTTCCTCCATGGTGGCTTTGAAGAGGTGTAAAATCCTTCTCACCCTTGCTTGCTGTGTATGTGCACAAGAGAAGAGATGGAGGTCATGTCACAACCTCAACGTCACAGGGAGTGGGGCTGAAGTTTGGGAAAGTGTGAAGGGTATGAACTGCCCTTACCCCCTCTTGGTAGCAGGGGGAAGGGGGATCGTGGTGTCAATGATTGTGGGAGTCACAAGTTGTGCAGGTACAGACCATGACGGCTCTGTGCTTGCCTGGCAGATCTAGCCCTGACTGCATCATCCAGCTCCTGCTGCTGCCATATGGGCTCTTTTCGCTTTGGCAAAAAGGCAATAGGAAACATTAACGTAGTACAAAGTCATTGCTGCTCTGGTCTGATGATTTTTTTCGGGCTTGGGCTATCTTGTCTTTCCATTCACTTGCCCTGGTTCTGCTGAGAGTCTGTGGGTCTGAATTCCTGCAGAATTTGCTGTACAAGACAAGACCTGCCCAGAGGTGAGTTTTCCTCACATCATTGCTCTGCCTCACTTCTTCAGGTCACTGCATTCTCCATGCCTGCTTTCTGGCGGTGCCTGCACTTTGTGTTGCTCTCTTCCAGATGTGAATGCCTTCAGTGCAGTTGCTGAAAATGAGGATGCACTCCTTAAGCACTTATTTGAAGGCTATCAGAAATGGGTCCGCCCTGTAGAAAACTCCAATGACACCATCAAAGTCCTTTTTGGGTTAAAAATATCACAGCTTGTGGATGTGGTAAGTGTTGTGTTAGTAAAACATCACTTTTATAAGGATTGTTGTGCCTCCACCTGGGAGGACTGGTAATGTAATTAGCTTTTTTGCCTCCTGACACAAGAAATGCACAGTGATGGTTGGGCAGCAAAACACTGAGCATGAAATGGTGCTGGTGATACAACCTTCTTCCGCCCCAACCCCATCATGGAGTGGAGGACTCATTTGTCTTGAAGGAAACCTGAAGGTCCTTTTTTCCTTGCTGTTCTCAGGGAGTAAGGCCTAATTTCCATAAGGTGTTAATCAAACAACTCATGCCAGACAGTCCTTGACATCTATGTTGCATTTTAATGACAAGACAGCTACAGGAGAGGATTGAGAAAGCATCAGAGCTGGTTGGATATTATTCACTGCAAGCAAGCTTGCATTGAGGCCAAAGGTAGTTCAAGTCTTAACCCAGCTCGTCACTAAGGTAAAACTCTAGAGGCAAAATAGATAATCCTGTGTTTCTGCCCATGTGGAAATTTTCCCTTCTCTTTCTACTGCATTGCGCAGTGGAATTTGCACAATGCCCGGAGGTACGCACTCAACAGTGTGCTCCTCACATCCCGCAGCCCCTGGTAATGTCCCCTTGTGCCCTGGAAGGCACTCTCTAATTTTGTGCTTTATTTACATATTTAGGACAAGGTTTCAGCTTGTATCTTTCCAAACTCACTCCAGGCCGAGCAGTGCCGTGAGATGAGCCATCCTGTGAGCCCACAACCTTGTGTGACCCGATACCACTTGTAGGCTGAGCCCTGCCGCACCCTGGGTCTTTGGCATATGATTCCTTTGAGCTCCTGTGAAATGCCAGACCTCAGTTTTCCAGCCTCAAGGGGTACCAGCGACAGCAGGGACAGCACCTAGAAAGCCAGTCAATTTCCCTCAACGGTGACAGAAGAGCCCAAGCCCATGGGGAAACAGGACCATAGGGATCCCCTCGTCTGGGCACAGGGCTGGACTCGGCAGGCATAGGGTCTGTTTCTAATGACTGCTTTGGTATTGCAATCCTGTCTCCTTTGTGTCACTCTAGGATGAGAAGAATCAGCTGATGACAACCAATGTGTGGCTGAAACAGGTAAATTAGACCACATCAGACCTCCCTTTTCCCCATGAACTGCTGCACTCAGGAGCCATCTCAGTCTGCCGCCGGCTGTGCCAACCATCCCATTTTATGATGCTGAATGGCCAGCACAAAGATACTTAACCTGAAGTTTGTACTTCACTCTTCTCACTTCAGCAAATGTATAGAGACAGAAAGGCAGGCAGGTAGGCCTCTAGGACATAGGGTACCCTTGTCTCCTGACCTGCACCCCAGCTGTCTGCTCAAGCCAGCTGTATTTCAGGGAAGCAACACAGCTGGTACTGCAGCGGCTATCCCTGGGATGTGGTATGGGCCCTGAGGGACTATCCTGTCTCAGACTTAGAGGTCACACAAGTACTGTCTCCCTTGCCTAAGCCAAGAGTTGTGCCTCGGATAGATTTCTTCATTCCTCAGCATATGTAAAGAGAAAGAAGAGGCCAGCATGTTACACACACACACACACCACAGACCTTTTCCCATTAAAAACTGTGGGAAATGAATCAGATCTCTCTATCATAATTGCTTCTGGAACTGACAGTGATTTATACAAATGTGAGAAATGTGCAAGTTGAACTGTTAGGTCTCCTTTCTTCTTCACTCCTGAAGAATGCTGGTTTTGGTTTAAGTTACATTGCACCAGCTCACTGACCTTGTGACAATTATTTTAAGTCTCTCAGCCTTGTGAGTATCTGTAAAGATGTCAGCTGATCCCAGGTAAAGGACATAAAAAACAAACTGTACTTGAAATCATGCCATGGGGAACGGTTCTTGGGGGTTGCTGGGCTGGTGGTTGAGAAATTTTTGACTCATTTTGTGTCTCAGTCTGGGTCCTGTACTGCTGCAGTGAGTGTGAGATTCTGGCTGGAGCAAGACCCTAAAACCAATATGGTTATTGTGTGTCAAGATGATCTCTCACTTGAAGAGCGAAAAGCTCAGACTTGCCCTCACTGTGGGGAAGACAGGATTTTCCCTTTTCCGCTGGAGAAATTTCTCTCTGATCCGAATACAGCTGCTGGGAGCCTGCCCTGAATTATCTGCAGCACTACAATTTCCCCCCCTTCAGCTGCTATTGTAGAGCCCCTTTTGTGCACAAGGCCATGTCTTGGCTCCCTTACTTTGAGTATTCTCTTGGGCAGGCAGCAGAGCCCTCCTGTAAAGGGCCGTCATCTGCCCTCATTTGTCCTCTCCCCATTCCAAACCACACTCCTTGCAGGCTGTAGCACCCACCTTCACCTGCAGGTCCAAGCTCTGTGCACTGTAGATGTACTGATTTCTCTGGAAACCTTTGGAATCCTCAGATTTTAGCCAGGCAGCTCCACAGGGCACTCAGGACTGTGATTTCCTAGAGCTGGGCTCTCTGGAGTTGTTATTATTTCTAATACTGCTTCTCCATCTGATGGGCTGAGAACATCAAGGCCCAAGGCAATGCAAAGGGAGTGGAAAATGAGGCACAGGTTGTGATTTTCACATGTATGAGTGGCCTTGGGAGCTCAGGCTGAGCACCAAATGCCTGTTACTGATTCAGGTGTCCTGCTGTGGAAGTTGTGTGTTCATGTAGACCCAGCTCCCTCAGCCTTTCCCAGTAGAAGAGATGCTTCAGTCCCCTCATCATCTTTGTTGCCCTCCACTGCTCCTGCTCCAGGAGCTCCCTGTCTCTCTTGCCCTGAGGAGCCCAGAACTGGACACAGCACTCCAGATGTGCCTCACCAGGGCTGAGCACAGGGGCAGGATCACTATTCTTGACCTGCAGGCAATGCTCTTCCTAATGCACCCCAGGATCCCATTGGCCTTCTTGGTCCCCAGGACACACTGCTGGCTCATGGACAGCTTGTTGTCCAGCAGGACCCCCAGGTCCTTCTCCACAGAGCTGCTTTCCAGCAGGTCACCCCCAGCCTGTGCTGCTGCCTGGGGTTGTTCCTCCCCAGGTATAGGATCATACATCTGCCTTTGCTGTATTTTGGATGTTTCTTCTCCTTCCACCCCTCCAGCGTTACCAGGTCCCACTGAATGGCTGCACAGCCCTCTGGGTCATCAGCCACTGCTCCCAGCTCTCTGTCGTCAGTGAACTTGCTGAGAAGGCATCTGCCCCTTCATCCAGGTCATTGAATAAGTTTAACACTGGGCTCAGTATGGAAACTCAGAGGACACCACCAGTGACAGGCTTCCAACCAGACACTGTGGCACTGATTACAAACTCTTTGGGATCTGTCCTTCTGCCAGGTCTCAATCCACCTCACTGTCCACTCATCCAGTCCAAACTTCCTGAGTTTGCCTATGAGGATATTGTGAGAGACCTTGTTGAAAACCTCACTAAATTAAAGGTAGACAATACTCACTGCTCTCCTCTCATCCATCTGGGTAGTTGTTTCATCATAAAAGGCAATCAGGTTGATCAAACATGATTTGCCTTTAGTGAATCCTGATCACCTTCTTGTCATCCATGTGAATAGAGATGACCTCCAAAACGAGGCACTCCGCGACCTTTCCAAGGATTGAGTCAGTTGTTGTTGTTGCCTGTGCAAATCAAAAAGAAACAGAGTATAGGACTACCTTAAGCACTTGCCTCACCTTAATTAATATTGTTACCTCATCTTGTGTGCTGTCACAAGAAGAAATGCTATGGAGGTGATAAATTAGTATCTGTTAAAAAACTATGAATATGTGCCTCTNCATCCAGTCCAAACGTCCTGAGTTTGCCTATGAGGATATTGTAAGAGAGACAGTGTTGAAAAACTTGCTGAAGTCGAGGTAGATAATATCCAGTGCCCTTCTCTTGGCCATCCAGGGAGTTGTTTAATCACAGAAGGCAATCAGGTTGGTCAAGCATGATTTACTTTTAGTGAACCCATGCTGATTGCTCCTGATCACCTCAATAATTTCTCAGCAAGAGTGTTACTTTGCTTGGATAAGCAAAACTTAAACACCAGCCCTTTTTTTTGCTTTTTTTTTTCTTTTCTTTGGTTAACTCCAAATATNCAGAGGACACCACCAGTGACAGGCTTCCAACCAGACACTGTGGCACTGATTACAAACTCTTTGGGATCTGTCCTTCTGCCAGGTCTCAATCCACCTCACTGTCCACTCATCCAGTCCAAACGTCCTGAGTTTGCCTATGAGGATATTGTAAGAGAGACAGTGTTGAAAAACTTGCTGAAGTCGAGGTAGATAATATCCAGTGCCCTTCTCTTGTCCATCCAGGGAGTTGTTTAATCACAGAAGGCAATCAGGTTGGTCAAGCATGATTTACTTTTAGTGAACCCATGCTGATTGCTCCTGATCACCTCAATAATTTCTCAGCAAGAGTGTTACTTTGCTTGGATAAGCAAAACTTAAACACCAGCCCTTTTTTTTGCTTTTTTTTTTCTTTTCTTTGGTTAACTCCAAATATCTTGATGCTCAAGATAGTAGGACTTGATACACAAGCAGGCTGACACATAAGGTTCAGAGGACCTTTAGTGATTTCTGAGGAAGTGTCTGCATTCAAACAAGCTATGGGGTCTACTAGCAAGGTCAAGGATCTGGGTCCAGCGCTTTTTGTTCCACTGGTGGTGGGTTAAACTCTTCAATAACAGCACAGAAATGGGAATTTGGCAGAACTGGAGGAAGGAGAGAGTGATTGCAATATCTGGAGCAGCTTGGAAGAAAGGGAGAAGAGAGGAAAGAGCCTTATGCATCTGCTGCTACAGTTTGTATCAGCATAGCCCACAGGGAGATTCCTGTTTTGAACCGCTCATTTTCAAAGTCTGCACACAATCTATTTTCTGCTCTAGTAAGAAGACACAACCATTTGCCTTGCAGACACAAAAGAGCACTTTAGCTGGGAGAGAAATCAGTGCAGGGCAGGGGGGAAGCGAGGAGTGTTGCAGATGGAGCAAATAACCCAGGCCAAGGGGCTGCTCCAATTCAACTCCAGAGGGATGATTCTATCTCTAGGTGGCTCACAGGGTATTTGCTGCTCTTGTGTTAGTAAAGACTATGAGATAACTGTGTTGGTTGCTCCTCAGCCCTGACTGTCCCCTTGCATGATGTATGTTTCCAGCCTAAGCCCCATTGTACTTATTATAGGAAGCATCCAGGACATAGGTGAGACTGTGACCGCTTAACAGCCTAGGCTGCTGGAGACATCTGTTAGATACCCATCCTCAGAGAAAAGTTAATGCTAAAAATGCCTAAGTTCTCTGTCCCTGATGGTGACACTATGAGCAGCAATGGCCCCTCTTCTCTTTCCACACCTGAACAATAACAAATGTCTCTAGGTATAGCTTTGAAAAGCATGTGGAATCAAAGAAATAGGAAGGGAATATAGAGAATTAATAGACAATATTGCTTTTTTGGTTCATCCTTAAGTCATGGAGGAAATTGCCCAGTGAAGGCTGAGACCTCCACATCCCTGGAGATCTCTTAGTGCTGCAGCTTAATGGAAACTGGATCGTTTTCCACTTCTTGGTATTGACCTCAGTGTACAGCTCTTGCATCATGCTGCTGCTATTTCTGTGGACAAATGAATATCCTCATAAATAATGAACAAAGATCAGAGAGCTGTTTTTCCATTGCTTTTTTGTGGAAATCTCCAGGTTAATAGAGCCACTTTGTTATGATCTCCCTATCTGAAAATCCAAAAAAGATAAGAAAAATTGTTCTAGAGTTCAGCATGATGAAAATGGAGAGGGTGCTCCCTGCTTTCGTAACCAAATACTTTACAACAGCTTCATATTATTTTTCCTGCAATAGTCTGCAGGTATTTCTGATGAAAGATCAATTTATTTGTTTTTTGCAAGGATGGCGTGCTGATATTAGGTGTTGTATTCCATTCACTGAAATAAGCCAGGTCTTCACCAAAAAGTGAATGAAGGCCACCTCTGTCATTTGAGTACTAGTAACCACACCACCTAGGGTCCACGGGGTCTTCCATGGGGTCTGTGCCAGCCAAAACCAGCTTGGGCTGGTTCTCAGAGGAAAGTAAAGCTGCTGCACTAAAGGGAAGTGGCTCCTTCCTTCTAGACTACTCTCAGGTGGGCTGTGCAAGGTGGTGATGGAAGTGAGAGCCAAGTGCTCTCCAGAAGCGGCCTTGAGGTCACCAGCCTAAGGATGGGTTCTTGGGTCTCATCTGTGTCTGGAGGGGCAGTGCTTGTGAGGATTAACACATCCCAGCCATGTCCATCTGGCACCCTCTCTGCAGCTGAGCAGCCTCATACCAGGTTGTGCCCACTGGGCTGTGCATGCAGTTGATGAGGCACATGCAGGGTTGAAAGAGGCTGCTACATGTGAGTGGGCAGAGGACTCTGTTGTTTTGTTACAGGAATGGATCGACCACAAACTCTCCTGGAATCCAGAGGAATATGGTGGGATCACTGCTATCCGGGTCCCCTCTGAGTCTCTGTGGCTTCCCGACATCGTTTTGTTTGAAAAGTGAGTAGCGTGGCTCCTTGCTCTGAGCTTAGGCCAGAGCTTGGGCAAGGCATGTCAGCTGTGGTGAGGCTTGTGTGTGCTGCCAGAAGGCTGCTTCCTTAGGCAGTATGAATGTTGCGCACCTCGTGCTCCAGGTGGGGGGATAGAAAGCAGAGCTGAAATGGGGTAGGACTGGGGCAAACATAGTCCTGAACTTGGTGCTGTTTCTTCCTGTCTAACTCCCAGTGCTGACGGACGTTTCGAGGGATCCCTGATGACCAAAGCCATAGTGAAGCACAATGGAGTGGTGACCTGGACACCACCGGCCAGTTATAAGAGCTCCTGCACAATGGATGTGACCTTCTTCCCCTTTGACAGGCAGAACTGCTCCATGAAGTTTGGGTCCTGGACATATGATGGCAATATGGTGGACTTGATTTTAGTGGATGAAAATGTAGACAGGAAAGACTTCTTTGATAATGGGGAGTGGGAAATCTTAAACGCCAAAGGTATGAAGGGGAACAGGAAGGATGGGCTGTACTCTTACCCATTTGTCACTTACTCCTTTGTGTTGAGGCGCCTTCCATTGTTTTACACTCTTTTCTTAATAATCCCTTGCCTGGGCTTGTCTTTTCTAACTGTCCTGGTGTTTTACCTACCTTCAGATGAAGGAGAAAAGCTTTCATTGTCGACATCAGTTCTAGTCTCCCTCACTGTTTTCCTTTTAGTGATTGAGGAAATAATCCCTTCTTCTTCCAAAGTCATCCCTCTGATCGGTGAGTATCTGCTCTTCATCATGATTTTTGTGACCCTCTCTATCATCGTGACTGTGTTTGTTATCAATGTCCACCACCGATCCTCAGCAACTTACCATCCCATGGCTCCCTGGGTTAAAAGGCTCTTTCTCCAGAAGTTGCCTCGTATGCTCTGCATGAAGGGCCATGTAGATCGCTACTCATTCTCAGAGATTGAAGAAAAGGGAACCATCTCGAAATCAAAGTTTCTGGGGAAGCAGAAATACAAGCAAGCAAAAGACGGAGAAAAAATTGTTATTGCCTTTCTGGAAAAGGCAGCTGACTCCATTCGGTACATTTCCAGGCACGTTAAAAAGGAGCATTTCATCAGACAGGTAGGTGGAGGGAGGGCACTTTCTTGACAGCAATGGCTTCCAAGATCTTTCCTTTTCTGCATGCTTTTCCCTTTGCCTCCTCCTCCTGCTCTCCTCTGACACATATTGTTCCTCAGACCTTGATAAATAATATGTTTTTTGAGATGACACATAGCTTTAAGGAGAAGTGTATTGCTGTGCGAGAGTCTCTGCTCTTCACAGATGCAAGAGATTCCAGGAACCTCTCCTGTAGGAATTCCTGGTTTGGGACTATTTTAATAACCTTGTCCTGTGTAAGTTTGGGATACGCATGAATCTGGAACCCCCTAAACTGTGATATGCTCAAAAAATGTAACTTTCACGCTTTCACACAGGCAAGCTCTATGGCATTTGCCGGTGCCAGTCCTGGCTTCCCAGCACGCACTGTGCACTGCATAGCTGCTCTGTTTTGAGTGAAGGTCTTCTAGATTTTCACTATCACCTGTCTAGATTAGCTACCAACTACTATCCTTTGCCTCCTGGCTTTTAAAAGGGCAAATTTCTGTATTTGCAAACAATGCATCTCATGCAAGGGTAGGACAGCAGAGCAACGCAGCTAGCAGCATTTGGAAAAACTTCTGTTAGCAGCCTCCTAGCAAGAGCTAGGGCTTTGTTGAAACTGTGATGAGAGGACTGCAGCAGAAAGAAGAGTAGTAAACCAAAAATGCAGTATGTGAACACATACTGTCCATGACTGAAACTTGTTTGAAGCTGAAATGATTTTAATAAAAAGGTGAACAGAAAGTGCTATTTATTCACCTTAATAAGCAGCACTTTTGTGTGTGCATAGTTGTGCCAGCACTCACAATTCAAAACTTCCCTCCTGAGTGTACCCAATCTGAGTCAACAAATCACTTAAGCAAACACAAGTAAATCGTACTGCTTGTACTGGAATCAGTGCCTGTGTTCAAGTGATATGCCAGAGCCTCATCCTGGCACTTACAAGGAAATGCAGATCTGTAAAAAGAAATACAGTTTACTGTAAAGCCATCTTCATGTCTAAGTCTGCAAATTTCCATATATGCACTTAACTAAAAGCTTTTGTGCAGGCTGAGGAAGTCTCATCACCATGTGCATAGAACTATGGAATTGTTTTAGGGGGTTGAGCAGTTTGCAGCTATGAGTGCTGAAGCGGTGATCTCTGTTAATTTTAGGCTGCCACATACTACAAACCTCTAATTTTAAAACCAGATTTGGGGAGCTGAAATATATGTAGCAGTATCAACACAGTACCAGGCTTGTTACTATTTGTGTTTATCCTCCCTCTGTCCTTCCCAGGTTGTACAAGACTGGAAATTTGTAGCTCAAGTCCTGGATCGGATCTTCCTGTGGTTATTTCTGGTGGTGTCAGTGGCGGGTTCAGTTCTCATCTTTACCCCTGCATTACGGATGTGGTTGAACAACACTTTGTAGAAAATACTCCCGGAGTAACATACAAGTACAGTGTCAAGGGACAGTGGTGCTTTGGAGCTCGGTCTCTGCTGTACAAGAGGGGAAGCAGCAGCAAGAATGAGGGAAGGTGATGGTAGCAGTGGGTATTTATTAGTGGTTTCAATCTTCATAATAACTCTAACACTTACAGATTTTGCTCTGTAATCAGAGAAGAGCTTCGTGCACCGCCAATGCCTAAAGTGAACTGGGGTTGCACAACTGGGTTATATTTATTTTATTGTTAGCTTGGTTGTGTTACTATAAAAGCCAAGATTATTAGTTAAAATTGGAAATAGAAGGTCTTGTACAATCATTATACTTAAAGGCAGATCTGCCAGTTAAAATGCTACATTGTAGAAGAAGTTACAGTAGGAACACAAATCTCTACTCAGTTTATCTGTGTTTCCAAGTAAAAACCACTAAGTGTCTACAGGTTGCTTTATGTATATGTCAGAACTGGCAATTACATAGCATGTGCAACAGAAAAGGTATAAATTCTTCTTAGATTAGATGCTCAAAACCTTGACTCTCTAGCCTCACCTTGCTGCGGGATCAGCTCGATAGGGGCAGAATCTACCACTGTCCACCTGCTACCAGCCTCTACAGCATGCACACTTTGTCTCTCACCTCTGCCATCAGGAAGATACAAGGTATTGCCCACTTTCCAGTATTATTTGCAATTTTGCTTGCTGGTCTGCAATGTACCAGAAGGCTGACAAAGTGATGATTTTTCCCCATGCTCCACATTTAGAAATTATTATTCCTTAATCTGCTTGTTCACAAGTGGAATATCACCTAAGTGAAGATGGCTATGTTATTCCATAAGGCAACAGTGATATTCCTGAAGTGTTCAACTGGAGGGAAGCTAGAGACATCTCTTTTGGCAGATGAAAGTTGTGGTTGTTGCAGGAGTGCGGTTTCTCTTGAGAGCTGTGGGGTGGGCTGGTCACCAGGAAGATACATTTTTGGATGTTGGCTTGTCCATATTTCCTAAGAAATTCAGAATTTCATGCCTTTAATTCATTTATTAGGGGATCTTTTTGCATGATTAGAAACAGCTCTTAAAAGTGTTAAGTAAATGAGATGTGACAGAAAACACCCAGGTGAAACTCTTGAACATGGGAATAAAGCTCTCATCACCTTTGCTGGGGTAGTGTTTTCCAACATTGTGTGCTTTAGAAAATCCTATTCAGAACTTGCAAATGTTTTCAAGGTTAGCAAAGGATTTGGAGATCCAATTTTTGACAATCTAAACATGTGTTAAAATTTTAGCCTTGAAACTGTCTTCCTAGATATGGAGGTTAGAAAGTGTTAAAATACGAAGAGGTGTTCTTGTGCTTGGATTGTGCATGCACACCAGACCTCCATGAGTTAATGTAATCCCATCATATTGTGTCAATGCAGAAACTCATGTTCGCTTGTGCAGTTATTATTAATAAAGATGTACTTAGTAAATGATTCCTGGAGTGTCCTTACACTGGGGTTTGCTGTAGATTTGCTGTCAACAAAGCTAGACTGTAGCCCATTTAAAAAGTTTTGTCCTGTCTATTCAGAGGGGTTGGCGTGTTCTTGGAGAGTCGTCATTACTTTTTAGCTCTGTATGTGAGTTTGAGCAAGAAGCATTCAGATGTGGTTATTATATTGCTAGAATAAACTAATTTAGTTTAGCGTATACAGAGAGATGTCTTAGCATAAGATAGTGGCATAAAACTAATACACATTGACCATTCTATCAGTCACTCCTCTCTTCTTGCATAAACTGTATTTGTTCCCCTAGTACTGTGAAATGACTGTAGGAAAAGAGCCAGCAAGCTCTTCTTTGCAGTACTTTCAGACTCTCGAGCTCCAGTGGTGATAGGTATTCCCTGCAAGCACTGCTTCCAGGAGGCTGCCTGTTAGCCATGACAGATGACAACCTCCTCTCCTGGGCAACTGCCTCGGGTGTCCATCTGACAGATGGTCCTGTCTCCACCATGCAACACTTTGGTTGCCCACCCACAGGCAACACATGGCTCTGTCTCACACGTCTGTGTCTGATGCCAAGCTGCTTTTTCTGGCTTATGCTGGTGAAGATCAGCAGAGCTCATGCACTGGAGATGTATGGAAATTTCACAGGTATGGCTTCTGGCCCCAAGTCTTCCTAGCATTGCATCTGGTACTGCTACATCTGTAGTCTCACTACTTGTTCCCTTGTGCTGCCTGATCCTGAGCTTCTCTAAATCTCTTTGCCGCTGGCCCACAAAAGCATTCAACACGTACCCCACAATTGTCTGCCACTAAAAACACAACTAGGCAGGACATTTGGGCAGACAGTCCTCCAATGGGGCCTTCCACCTGCTCTGCCTGTGGATGGCAATATTGCAAATTGCAGATCTTAAAAAAAACCAGTAATCCTCCACCTTAATACCATCCCAAACCGTGCTGCCTCAGTTTCTGGGCACTGGTTTGCCAAGACATTGGCACTGCTTGGCAAGACCATGTATGTCACCCACTCACCTAAAGATAAATATGAAAAACTCTTCTGGGCCTTTTAGTGAAGTGGAAGAATAGTCTCCCTTGGGAAGAGAATGTAAAGAGATGCTGAGCTGGTGATTTTTCTGTGCTTTTAAAGTTAACTAATAGATGCCATCACTCCCAAGGAGAGGAGAATTCTTGCTGCCAGTGGTACACTCATCACTGAGACGTATTAATAAGAGGTATTGCTAATGTGACTTTGGAGCTGAAGGGGTGAGAATAGACCTTTCCTGTGGCTGTGCACAATGTGTGACCCAAGTCAGCATCTCGGATGGCACCAGCTCTAGTTGTAGCTTTGCTTGGTATTTCATTTAGAAGGTCCTCCAGCCCTCAGCAAGAGTTGGGGCAAACAGAAATGTAATTTTTGTGCGGGGTCTTCCATGTCTGCTTGCAGCAGCACCCCTACTGCAGCCTTCTTCAGGGTGACATACTGATACGCTTCTTGTATCCCCCATCTCCACTCTCTATAATCAGTCAAGTACTTTCACAAGGCTGGCAGCAGTACATTAGGCTCCCCGTACTGAATGTGCCAAACATAGCTGAGAAACGCAAAAGATGGCTCCAAAACTGAGTTGGAGAAAGGAAGGGTAAATAGTACATTAAAAAGAGAGAGAAGATGACTTTGTAAATCAGGGATTTTGCTGAAGTCAGATTATTGACTGTGGAGTTGTAGTTGTCATGCTTAAGACACCGATGCAATGCACCTTCAGCCACAATATTTTCATGGTTTGGATGGTCATAGAGTGTAACAGTGAATGCTGGCAGTCAGACGTCTTTCTCATAAAAAAGAAGTTTTTAGGCTCAGAATTCAGCTCTCCTCTTCAAATTTCCTTTATTTTCCCTCACCCTCTTTCTGATTAAAGAGCCAGTATAGAAAATGTCCTTTAGTAGCATCTATAAACACATTTCACAACAGGAAATCTAAAAAAACCCCAAACCACAAATTCTTCAAGAAGGTGTATCTCAGGAGTGACATTTAATTGACAGGCTGACAAAATAAACCATGCTTTTTCATACATCTCTATGACAGTCACTACATAATTGAACTACATAATTCAGGGGGATTACAAAAAATAACAGTTTTCTTCTACTTGTTCTTCTACAATCATGACTGGGTGGATTAAGACAGTTATATTCTTGTCATTCCACCTTTATCTCTAACATATACACTAATTAATTCATATTCTCTTTATTATGAAACATGAAAAAAGAGTAAAAGGCCAGTCAATGGCTTTAGAAACAGGGAGTCTTACTTTCCAAGGATTGATGATGTTCAGAGCAGAGACTGATGCATGGCTGACACTGAAAACACTGCATTGACACTGTACAGTTAAATTTAGAGGCTCATATAAGAGGGAAGGGCTTTGTATTCTTGGAGCCGTTTCATTTAATAGTAGTGGTGCCTTTTAAAGAAGAACCTTCCAGCACAAAACTTACAGGAACACAAACAAATGAGGGACTTAAGGGTAAACCATCCACATTTTATAGAAACCACATCAGGAGCACATCTGATAAGAGCTTCAGGAGGAAGCACACTAGGATTGGGACCTGGTTACAGAGCAGCAACCTCAGCCCCAAAGGACATGGCCCTACAGTTACAGGTTTGCACACACAGGACAGACCCATGGGGAGCCAGGAAACAGAACACCGCTTGAAACAATGTGCTTGGCCTTCCACAGGATGCATGGTATCCGGCCTTATTCTGCTGGGATGTGCATAATCTATGTTGGTCTTGGGTTTTAAAAACACAAAACCTCAGATCAATCCAGTGCTATCAAAACAATTCTGTCTATGACAAGTAGCTACTCAGGGACAAACCCTTCTCTGTTAGGTTTATGTCTGAGCCTGAACAAGCAAGAGTTTACAGAGCAGGACCCGTGGGCTAGGACCACTGTTAACCTGATGAGATATGTGCCTTGGAAATCCTACTGAAGCTCATCAAGGTCTTGGTACTCACTATCAGGAAGTAAAGGGGACTTTGGTCACATGGAAAGGTAAGTGGCAGACCAAACTAATTTTAAAAGATTTTAGAAGCATGTCGTTTTCAAATGTGTATGCCTCACATGGTAACCACATTCTAATGCTAAGTCCATTTGTCTTCAAACATAATTAAATGCTTAAGACCTGTCTGATTTCAAACATAAATGTAAACACATACTTTATTGTTCTGGGACCCTCTGTGGCTGGGTGCCGAGCAGACGGGTTAGGTTAGAGGAGAGAAATATAAGATAAATTTCTGAACTGAAAATGAAACAAGATCAAAAGTGGATAAAAAGCAGTGGATTGAGTTACACCTCTGCTATTAGTGGCTGGATAAAGAGCCCTACAGTCCCAAACACACAAATGATTATAAATACCCAGAGAAATACTCTGTCTATCACCATAGCTACGTATTTCCAATCATCTTCCACCTGCAAGAGAATAAAAAAAAAGAAGGATAAATTACATATAATGTTACATAAGTTGTGGGTTGACATTATGCAGTAGAAATGTCCCTTGTGCTTTTGAGTGTGAGGAAAAACACACATGCAAGTCAGGAATGTTGCTTGTCATGCTTATAGTTGCTGCAGTTTTCAAGTCTTCAGAGTGCACTGATTTTTTAATGATGTTTTACCACTTTTGGCTGAGAACATACAACATTTTTCCTAGTCTGCTGAATTGTTCTAAATATTCTAGTCTGAGGGCAGCCCATCCATGGTTGTGATGCTAATATTAACAAATAAGACCTGATCATGTGGTGGGTGCAGAACAGGGTGGTTTAACAGCAGGCACGGCCACCATAGCTGCACATCACTAAACCCTGTTGAAGGACGTATCCTGACAGCCCACACAAGACACAGTTTGCTATCCAGGTCTGATTTGAAACACTGTCTCAACAATCAAGCCCCAATGATTTCAGGAAACCGTACACACGGACTATGGCAAAACAAGGATTCCAACTAAGCAAACTGCAGTGTGATGTGCTAAGCAGGACAGAGTGGATTTTGTATGGCTGAGAGATAGACCTTAGAACCACATTCAATGAAGTTGCTGTCCTTTATCCTTTAAACTGTGCCTTTAAACTTGTACTGTGCAAGAAACACTGCGTAAGAACATTCATGCATATAAACTAGTGATTAGTTAAGAGGTCTCTGTTGAGGGATTCCACTTTAGTTTCCCAATTTTATTATATTTTCATCCAAGAAAATACTGGATTTAGGATTTTGGTAGTGTTGAGGGTGAGGAATACAGCAGCAAGTATTGGGGAGTGTAAGTAAAATCTAAGTAGTGCAAGTTTGAAGCTGTAAACTATGATAATGGCAATTCAGCAGGCGAGAAACAGATAAATAAGGTAAGACTTTACAAGCATGTATTTTTGCTTAATCCTATCCAATCTCCCAGAGCTACTGAGAGGATAGCTATAATAGTCATTAATGTTGGGTTGAGTGATATGTTATGAAAAAGAGGGTGGCCATGATAGTAATACGGCCATGGATAGAAACAGGCTGGTAGTCAGGGAAGAATCTTGGAGGACTTCTGAAAATCAGAAATGGAAGCTGTACTTTGCATGAAAGGACATGCAGGAAGAACTCCAACAGCCGTAAATGTTTCTACAATTTTAAAAGGGCTTTTATTTATATAGGAGTAGTACATAACACCACCCATACTGCTTTGTACATCTGGCTGAAGCAGAAGCAGTCTCCAGAATAATTTTTCTCAGTGTGTGCCTGAGAACGCATCCTGTTTTCTCACTGAAAAGGGATTTTTGTATATGAAAAATCATGCTTTCCATCTCTAGTATATTCTGAAAGGTAAGATACAAAGCTGCTCATGAACACACTGGACTAGGAATAAAATTTCATGTGGCAGGAGAGATTCACAAAAGGAAAATCAGTGAAACTAGCAAAGGAGGACTTCTCCTGAGCTGTTTAATTAAGACAGCAAGTTATTTGGATGACTGCATGCAAAATTTTTCTTTTTGGGCAAGCATCAGAGAAAGGAGCTGAATCAGTACATGGATATGTTTTATGCAGCTGGTGTGATAATGAAAGCAGGGCTGAAATGTTTGGGTTAAGCAAAGCAATAAGGCCATAGGTACTAAGCAGGGCTCATCTCAATCCCCATCCTCCTCTATGCCGATAGATTTCCTGTCTTTTGCTTCAGGCTGGCATGTGCTACATGCTCACTCTGTGAATTCAGTCACCAGCTTAACTCTACTCCTCTATCAGAAATTTAGAGATTTTGCTTTCAGATGAAACTTTTTCTGCAGGCCATAAAGAAAGGGGGGATTAAAGGTCATCTTCAGGTTTCAAGGAAGTTGTATGAATTTCAACAAAATATTCTGATAGAAAGTATGCATATCGAAATTTCCCTTATAAAGTTTTTGTGATTTTTCAATATAAATACAGCAGTTTTTTTAAAAATCTGCTTTAAATGGATTTTACCATCATAGAGCATCTAAAAACCTTCAAAACCAAAAACAAAAATTCCATGACAGATCAAAGATATATATTTCATTAGCTTCTAAACACTTAAAAAAATATCTTGAAGTGTCAAAGAACTTCTGCTCCTTGTGAGTTCTTGGTGTCAGAAAATCCTTTAGCAGCTTCTTTTAGTTCCCTCTGTTTACACATGAAGATGTGGCCCCAGAATCCTTTAAATTCCAGTGTGCACCATTTTCTACAACAATAATCTCAAATAGGAAAAAAACTTATGACTTCACACAAGAAAACCTATTAGATGGTCTTCTTCCCCACTAACTTGTCTTACTGCTTTAGGATTTCCTTCTTAGACCACCACCAGCCTTCATGGACTCCTTTGACTTTCAGAACTCACTCCAAAGGGACTCTGGCAATCAATTTCCTAAACAGGCTGAAGTCTAGCTGCTGAAGATCCAGTTCTGCTGGCACCCCTCATAACTCTACCCTAAACTGAAAACTCTATCGTTCTGTGGTCGCTGTGCCCACAACCTCCAACTGTCACATGTCCCACTAGTCCTTCTCTGTTCACAAGCAATGTATCCAGTGGGGCACCTCCCCTGGTTGGCTTGCTGCCTGTGCAGGAAATTATCTTCCACACATTCCAGGAACCTCCTAGATTGATTCTTCTCTGCTGCGTTATACTTCCAGCAGCTTCCTGGCAATTAGAAGTCCCTCATGAAAACAAGGGCTGGTGATTATGATACTTCTTCCAGCCTTCTGTAGAATACATCATCTGCCTGTTCATCCTGCCTAGGTGGTCTGTAACAGACTCCTACCAGGACATGTGCCCTGCCCCTGATCTTTACACACAAGCACTCCACCTTGTCATCACCATCAATTTCAATACAATCAAAACAAGACCTAATGAGATGGTTACCTCCCTTACCTCTTTGGTTTCATTTTGAGACCTCATGTTCTCTGCGATGAACTGGACATTGCTGATGACATCCTTCACCTCTGGGGAGTACTCCATGTGCTCTGCCATCCATTTCAGCGACTGGCGGCTTAGCCGTCTTTTGGTGGTAGGGAGTTCAGTTGTCTTGTCACAGTGACTGCACCGCTGCTCCTTGTGCAATTTGGTGTCTTTGTGTTTGCTGTGCTTTGACTTGCCCAACTTGCTGTCTGATACTTTCTTGTTTTTTCTGGAGGTGGCTTTTTTCTGCTGTTCTAGTGGCCTCTGCATCAACAGGATTTTGGGGAGCAGGCTAAGAAAGACAGTTTTTACCCATTTGGGCATTGTATGTGTTGTTGGAGTCCTGTAATGTATATTGAGGACAAACACTGTGATGACAATTGACAGAGTCACAAATATCATTGTGAAGAGTAAATATTCACCGACTAGGGGAATTACTAAAGAGGTGGATGGGATTGTTTCTGTGATCACCAATAAAAATACAGTCAAAGAAAGAAGCACGGAAATGCAAAGAGTAACTTTCTCACCACAGTCAGATGGCAGGTAAAAAACTAACACAGTCAGGAATGAGATGAAAAGACAGGGAATGATCAGATTTATGGTGTAGAACATTGGCAGCCTTCGAATATAAAAGGAGTATGTTATGTCTGTGTAGATCTCTTCACAGCAGTTATATTTGATATCATGTTTGTAGCCAGAAGCATCAACTATTTCCCATTCACTATTTTCCCAAAAGTCATTCATATCTACTTTGGATCCAATGATGAGAAGATCAATTTTGGCTTTGTCATAGGTCCATGAGCCAAATTTAAGTGAACAATTCTGATGATCAAATGGGAAAAAGGTAATATCCATAGGACAGGAGCTTTTAAAAATAGCTGGTGGGGTCCAGGTGATCATCCCATCATAGCGAAGGAGGGCTTTGGTCTTGCCTTCAACTTGAAAATCTCCCACAGCACTGGAAAGACAAATTAGGCAAAGAACAAAAAATTACCATGAAAGTAAAATGTAATGGGTATTTTCATAGGTGCTGCAAGGGGATATTTTTGAGAGAAAGATTCAAATGAATCAATAAAATGGGTAAAATGAATCATCATACTTATTATACAAGACAATATCTGGTTTCCAAATTTTGTCTGCTGGTACCCGAACAAATTCAATGCCATCATACTGTTTGGGATCCCATCGCAGTTTGTAGTCATTCCAAATCTGGAAGAAGAATGGACAAGGATTATAAAACTTTAAATTATCAACAAATATCTGCTTCTCAGATCTTCCTATACAGTGACAGGAATATGGTAAAAATGTAGCATGTGGAGAAGGGGACAATGGTCCAAAAGACAGCAAGGCCATGACCTGGAGAAACACTGGGCACATGCAAATACTGCTCCCATTGATTGCTACTCTCTTCTCTGTGACGGGATGGGGTGCCAATTTCTATGAACTGCTGGCAAGCTGAGATCTCTCCTCTGTCTTGCAACATCAGTACAGAAAAGTGAAAGGTTGTCTGTGAAAAGTTACCTTGCCACTGCTGAGAGAAAGTAGGGGCCCTGCTGCAGCACCCCACAGGTGAGAGGAGGACAGCACCAGAGGAGACCAGCATCCCCCATGTTTGGCCCCTGCACACGAACAGCCATCTGCTGCCAGAAGACAGTATTGGCTCCACAAAAGTACTGAAATACCAGGTCAGGGCAGCAAGGGATGCACAGCAGGTCTCTTGCATTGCTGTCTATTGCTCTATCATGGGGCCATGATCCATGGTCTCTCATCTATTGTAAGTACTGTATCTCTTACAGAAAATTTTATGTAGACCACAATCAGTGCCTGAAAGAAATGGAGCAAGTTAGCTATATTTTCTCAGCAGTTTAGGTCCTTTAAGGATCTTTATCTATGTAAAAACACTAAAACTCTCAGGAATAATGGAGGTGTGTTCCTTTTTCTAATAAATATTTTGGTGGGGATGACCTGGGACTGCAGAGCTGCATATTTAATCACTCTTTAAGGAGGACATCCAGTTAGATTTTCCAGAAGAAAACCAATCATCATGAAGTTGGAGAAGAATATATCCCACGGGAAATAAAGAAGATATAACTTCTAGGCAAAAAGAATTAAGAAATTACTTTTTCAAATGTGTAGCTTCTCCTTATTAATTTTTAAAAGTCCTTTATACAAAACAAAAACTTATTTTATAGATGTAACTTACAAGTAACATACATTTCATCATTCTGATGCAAAATGCATGAGAAATGCAAACAGTCACTTACATGTCTTAGCCACAAATTTGTCTCCATAATCTGATTGACTTCATCCTATTAAGAAACACAGGCTTAAACAGTTACAGTATCCTGAGATGGTAAAAAACTTAGCCCATAAAAATGGAAAATAGAATATCACATTAACAGATAGCAGATATTTTCTGACATCTTTCAAGATGTTTACACATTGTACACTGTCGTATGCAACCCTACTGAAAAATTAATAAAACTTTACTGAAAAGCCATTCCACATAAATATCATGAATACAGAAAGCTGTACTGTTTTGCCAGGTGTTTGAGTATCTGGAGACCACACAACCTAGAATTGCTCTGACCTGTACCAGAGGAATAAGCTTATTCTTGTGGCCGTGTATTCTGCTGGATTCAGTGTTTAAAAGGCTCTGTTTACACAGTACAGAATTGGTTGAGATTCAAGAAAAATGGTATCTGCACCACAGTGTTTTGAATTTCTATGCGAACCTCTAGAGCAGGAGTATACCAGCTTAGAGAGCCCAGGGCTGCTACCTGAGGCAGAGGGGTTTGATGCTACAAAGTAAGGAAATTAATCTGTGCCATTTAAACCACTTGTTCAAACCACTGGAACAACTCGTCTGAGTGAAAGAACAGCAAAGGTCTCAGCATGTGTACTTAGACACACGTGAAATGAAAGCTAGGAGACGTGTGGGTGCATGCAGCCATCACAACCACATCTCCTGCTTCAGTGACTTGCATGTGTTTACAACCATCCCCAAAGTTCAGCAGTATCCTGTAGTGAGTCTTACCACATTTGTAAGCTGGGTAATGGCCAGTTCAAAATACACTGTGACAGGATCAGACACATTTTCCACCGGCCTAATGAACTGGTTGTACTGGGAGAAGAGTTTGTGAAATAACCGTTCCTCTGATTCGCAGGCTGTGGTATCTGTATCAGTAAAGATAAAGAGCAGCTAAGCCAGAGGTAAGAAAAAGGGGAAGAAGGTGCTGGATAACATACTAGTCTGTGCTATATTTATGGATTCTGTGCTTGTGACCATGTTTGAAGCCACCAGAGCACAGAGAGGAGAGGTTGCCAGTATGCTGTCAGTTGAAAGCATCCTCCTGCAGAATGCTGGCTACTCCTTGTTTCCTCAAATAGTAAGGTAATGGCTTCAGTGGTCGCATCTCCTAAGCTGGATTTAGCCTACAAACTTCCATTTGCCCCACCCTGGTATCACACCAATGTAGAATAAGGTGGTGTGAAGCGTAAGAAGTAGAAATATGGCAGTAGAAGTAGAATTGTGAGTTTTCCTGGTAAAACAGGGTGTTTATGAAAACTATAGCTGCTTAGAAATTACAAGCTAGAGGCTGCAACTACTGTATCAAAAACTACAGTACCAAAATCTCTCTCAGATGATAAGGCAACTACAATGATGCTTCCTAATCTTAAACATTATGACTGCATTTTATCCCCATGATTGATATTTCCATTCTTTAGACAGCACAATTTTTCTTTGCAGAAAGTTCATTTTTAAAGTTCTATGAACAAGAGAAAGTGGAAATATTAACATTTCTTACAGAATAGCATGCATCTATGTAATACAGAACTGTTCTTTGGGAACAAGCAGATCACAGCCGTAACCCCTCTTCATTAATGAAGAACAGACCAGATGGCTTAGAATGAACAAGGTATGTGACAGGCACTGAGCTGGTGACTCACTGCAGAGTTAAGAAGAATGGTCTTAACCTGTTACACATAGTCCAAACCTGAAACAGTTATTTTCACAGTGTTAAAGGCTACACACATCGATTTCAAAAGGAAATTATTAAATTTTATTGGCTCTGGCAACGTCAGCTCAGAAGAACAGCTTTCTTGAACAACTTTGCTATTACAATGCATTACTGTAATTCAGCACCTAAAATAAAAATACTTGATAAGGTCAATATTTAGAATTTTCTTCTCACGTTGTACACAGCTGTGTTATCAAAGCTATGTGATGATCCCAAAGATATTACTGATACAATTGAGGTAAAATTTGTTCTCAGACTAATTTTCGTAAGTTTTTTGCATTAGTTCCAGACTGCACTAGAATACATCAGACAAGCAACCATGATATGATTGCAGATATTAAACATAAAAGCGGTTTGTGCCAGGCAGAATGGTCTCTGGCACAGCATAGGACATAAATTTGCAATTTACCTATCCTTCAGTGAACACAAGGGCTTGTGGATGTGCAGATGTCCTGCAGGGAGACACTTGGTCTCAGTATGCTGCACTTTCATGATTAGACTGTCCTTCCCCTGCTCTAAAAAAAAGAGGTTTCACCTCTAAGGTGATACAAAGCATCCTGAAATTGCAGGATATTATCATAACTGCAAGATGAAATGTTAGCTACCGGTCACTTATATGTATGGAAAGAAAATTCTAGTAAAAATTTGAAAATTTAATGTTTTATTTCATCCCTTCAGCATCATTCAGAGAAGACACATGAATGTCTATAAAGTTTGGATGCTTTTATACCATGTATTTTTCCAATCACAAAAGAACTAAAAATTTTCTTTTCAGATTTCATCATCATCACTCATAGCATTGTGATTAGAAGTACACTACCATGGGAACATGAAAACTCATGACTAAAGTAATTGAGTCTAAAATCGTGTTTAATTTGAAATTTTCCCACTGGCTTCTTAATAGGCACATGCTTAAAAATAAAGTAACAAAACCAGAAAAGTATTTAGGTCTTATCTCATGGTGCTGCTTTAAGACAGTTTCTTACACCTTGTTAAGATAAGCACTATATTTAATACACATCTTGGTCATCTGCAGAAGTGAGACTTTCAAAACAAATGTGTCCTAAAAGCAAAAAATCATGCTAAACTCAGTGAGGGTTGTGAACAGAAATGATGCAGCACATTTAAAACACAGATTATAAACAATAGTGAACAACAATAGATCAAGTTCTCACTTTTGAAAGTGTGAGTACTGACCATACATATCCATAGCCTGAATTACTTAAGTACTTGCAAATTCAAGTACCAAATGAAATTACTAGGATTCCTAACCTATTTCGACTTTTTTCTAGAAACAGTTCTGTTAATTATCAAACAAAAATGAAGAGTTTTACATTGGAGAACTAGTATTGCTTTAGCTTTTTTCAAATACTATTGAAATGTTACAGATTTCAGGTTAGAAATAGCTGGTGGAAGCTTTACATTGAATTCATTCAAGAAAACAGAAGATGAGACAGTAACTAGGAAATATTCTAGAAACTGGTATCAAAGAGAGCCTACCTTTAATCAAGGATGTGAACACGAATGCCCACACACAGAAAGCAGGGCAACACCAACATAGCCACGTCTCAGGATGCATTGATAGCAGCAGAACAGAGCTTCCTTTTGAGAACAGAGGTTTGGGGGAAGAAACAAGAGGCAATAAGATATATAACCCTCCTGATGGTAAGTAGGCAGTAGAAGGATGGATTTCTGTTTTGCATCTGCAGCAAACTCTGCAGCCTGCTGAGCAGAGCAAAGCCTTGCAGAGTTGCTTTCACTACCACTAGCCAAGGAGAGCTTATGCCACGCAGAGCAAAGGGAGTCAGGCAGCATCCTATCAGGTGACTTCACATTTCCAGTCACCCTCACCCCTGCCTCGGGGAACGTGTAAGAGTGAAGGAGAGAGGGGGAAGGCAAGACACAGGACAGCCATCAAGGAGCAGGGGAAGCATTCACTCACCCAAGGGTTAAGAATTCTCACCATGCTAAAGCAGCTGCTTTAGCTATTCCCCAGTCATCACCTGAGTCTGTCAGAATACGCAGAGATGAAACAGCTCCAGTTTCTTAGCTGAGGACTGATTCTTCAGGTGATAGAAATGGATGTTATATGCTTTTAACACGTCTACGAGAAGCCGTATGAACCTTGAAATAAGCACAGCATGAAGTGATAGAATTGCTTGACAGTATTCTAAGTGAATAAACTCAAGGCAAGCAGACTTTTTATTGCCATCTGACAGGAGCAACTAAGCATGCTAAGTTCTTTCCTGACAGTCAAGTCAGCTTAGAACATCAATTCTTCTGTTTTTTTTTTCCTTGTGTATGCAGTCTCCTGTGCCACTATGCTAGTGTGGAAATGGAGGGGCAGAATAAAGAAAAAAACACCAGGTGCTATAGTGCTTGGCACAGGCCAAGTTCTCTGCAACAGTGTGTTACTCTTAATCATAGAAGTAAAAAAAACTCTGATCTTATGATCCTTTAGAGGTTGAAGCATGTTTCCTCCTCAGGTGCTCAATACACATGTCCTTGCAACAGGAATACCTGAATCTGTAGGAAAAGGATCTGAGAAACTGAGGGTCCTGTCAAGCTGCAGGGGTGGAAAGCACCACAGGTTACTTGGTGCCATCCAGCCTCCCAGAAAGCAGCTCAGACAGGGAATCTCCTTTATGTGTGCTCAATACAGCATGAACAAGTCCGAGTGACTGGATGAATGATTTGATCAAAACAGAAATGCTGTTGCATTTTCAGGCGCTTACATTGTTGTGTAACTGTAGAGAGAAGGAAAAAAAAGCCAGAAAATGAAAAAAGGATGCCCTTCATACTACAAAATACAGAGGCAAAGCTGCAGAGCAGAATAAAAAAGTAATTTGTCATTTGAAAGTATGGATAGAAAGGAAGAGGACTATCTGGAAGAAAAAGACTTAGGAATGAGTTGACTGCATAAAGAAGATCCCTGAAATGGACCAAGTTGCCCATAACAAGTTTTAAGGGTTGAAAAGTAAATCTTGAAGGATTACAGGTATTAGCCTTACTCCAGAGCTCACGAGAGAGGGTGTGTTCTGGAGTTCTGCAGAGAGATGAGAAAGCAAAAGAAACAAAACCACGAGTGTTTGGAAGTCTGTGAGTCATTTTGCCCTCTCAAAAGCAGCAGTGTAAGTGCAGACCACAAGGCATTGCTATGAGACATCTCTAAGCTGAAGTTAGATATAAATTGTCCTTAAAAATAATTTTTAAATGAAAGTGCAGGTTTCAGCATGGTGATTTGTCTCTTAAATTTCCATTTTGCCAACACTTTCCTAGGAAAAAAGTAAAAACCACAAAAAATTCTGCTTTATGCCAAATTTTCCCAAGTTGCAATGTCTATTAGCATGGTGTCAACAGTCCAGGTCCATAAACTTGCAGTTTCCTCACGTTACCAAATGAAGTTCATACTTTCTTCTTGAATTGATGTTCCCGTGGTGCACTGTGGCTAACAGAATTACACAGCCATGTGGCATCACAGGACGCCTGGGGCTGGTTGCTGTCATGGCACATGCACTCCTGTTAAAGTCCAGTGCTTCTAGAAGGATGACATACGGTGAGATAGATACAATTTGAAAACAAATTCACCCCAACTTGAAATGTTTCGACATTTTCAAACTTTTTGCTCTTTCCAAAAATGTACCAGGACAGGGCATCAGGTGGGAGAAGTTAACAGATCTGCACATGCATGTCTGCAGACTGAAAGGTCTTCAGAGGTGAGGGTAATGAGTGTGCTTCCTCTCCGGAGAGAAGTGCAAGGCCAGCTGGCAAAGATGATCCTTACTGCCACACTTGAGGAAAAGAAATGCTTTATTGTGGGGAGTAAGGGACTGGGGAAGCAATGGAGGCAATACCAGCCATTCAGTGAGCAGATGACAGGAGGGACTGCACTGCTGAGACCTGCTGGAGCGGGTGCTGCCTTTGGGAGAGGCTGAAGAGGAAGGCAAAGTTCAAACTGAGCCATGACAAGCAGCCAATGAGGCATCCAGATAAAGAATGCAGAGAGACCAGCTGAGGTACTGCCTCAGCACAAGGAAGCATAGCAAAAAGCTGTTAATCATTGCTACTTGGGAAGGCACCTAATTTAATCTAATATGAGCTGGCCAAAAGAAGCATCAAAATGCTGGGCTCAAACAGAAAGCACATATTGACAGGCTTTTATCTTTTGTCCTCTAAGTATGGAAGAAGAGGCTGATTTAGTCCTTTCATATGTACTTTACCCTCCAAGCATATATTCACCCAGAAAAAAATCTCTGGTTTCTTTTCTGCAGATAAGGCAGCTCAGGAAAAAGAAGGCAAGCAGTTCACAGGGATGCACAAAATCTGCTCACCAAAAAGGTTTCTAGCACTTCACAACTGGATGCACTTCACACTGGAGCTTGGTGGTGTAAAAGCTGTGTGGTACTGACAGTGAAAAAAACAACAAGAGGACCTATTTGGAGGGTTGCCTGTGCACCCAGGAGCTGAAGGCATGCACCCCGGTGCTATTTGCAATCCTAATGACAGATCCATTTGTAGTCAGGCTCAGGTTTGCATGGCTGATTTCCTCCTCTAGAGCCAAGTAGTCCTTTGTTGGAGAGCTGTTTTTGAGTCGTTTGTAGGATTAGACAATGCAATGGATTAACCTGCACTGGGACAGTTACAAACAGCTCTGTGACAAACACCCTTTCCATGAGATACTCATGTTCTGATCATCTGCTGAGAAACCCCTGCATCCAGTGGGGAAGCTCACAGCCTGTCAACTCTTTGCTCACTACCACTAGCCAAGTGAGTTTGCACTAGGGGCACTTTTCACCCTTTGCTGCTCTGGAAGCACTGGGGGAATATGAGGCACTTCTCACTGGTTTCTTGCTCAGGGCTACCTATACATTTGCTTGTGGTGCCTGCCCTGAAACAGCTGAGTGGGACCTCAGCAGCATTTAATTCTATGTCTACTCTTCTACTTACTGCTTTTGCAAGCAGACAGGTACTAGGGAATCAGCCAACTCACCTAGAGTTTGGTCCTCTGCATACTCACACACAGCGCTTCCTTGGGCATGGGACACCTACTGCTAGTAAAAAGGAATGCCAGCAGAAGAAAACTAAAGGAATTGTGAAAGAATCAGTCAAGTCCTGCCATCTGACTGACAGTTCTGTAGTTAGCCTTGGATATCTTGTGCATTAGCTAAATTAAGGTAAATGGGAAACCCACTAAAGCTCACAGAGGGGAGATTTCTGAGAATGAGAGATACTTAAATTAAGCAAGCAATTAAAGGGCAATCTCTGAAGGCTGGACCATGAAGCTTCTTAGGATCTGAGTGATGAAGGAATAGTTTAGCTTGAAAAGTTTATATGGACTTGTGCTTTTTCCATGCAGCACCTGTCTGTGCTGCATGGGCAATTCATTAGCAAGTGAACACAGATATTTTTCCTTAAAATGTTCTGTTCTGATTCATGGCATTTGGATACCATCACCTTCCAGATTTTTCAAGACAGTAGACTGTAGAAATAAAGCAGACTTTTCAACCATTCAAGGCTTTGCAGATATTAGGCAGGAGGCAGAGGCCACTTGTGACAAGAGGCCACTTCCTCCGAGGGAAGTGTTTGCTCTCAGCAAGAACTGGCCTCAAAGTAGGACTCCCCTAGAGATATTTTTCACACAAGTAGTTGGGGAAAAGGGTCACAAAGATTTACACCTTTTGGAGGCAAAACCAGAATTCTATTATTTTGTGTTGTCAGAGTTATCCTTCACTAACAAGTGTGCATCTATTACTAGGGCAGAGAAAATCACAGCTCTCTCTGTTCTCCCATCTGACATCACCCAGACGCTTTCCCAGCTGTTTTTCTTGGTTACTCCTGCTCTGTTTCTGAGCTGCATTCTCCCACTCCTATTCCTTCTGCCCCACTTCAATAGGCAAATGACTGATGGGCTCTTGGTCTGTGTTCCATCTCTCACCTCCCTCACACAGTATAATTTCCTACAGCATCATAGAAGCAATACTGACAGTAGCTGTATCTGACCTATCTGTGTCAACTACAGTGTCATAAAGGTAAAAGACTGCTGTTAATCTGTGTTAGCCCTGAGTGCTGTTGGGATCCACTGTTTTGTTTCAACTTCTGGTATTACTACAATAAATCAGGCTAATAAAGCATTATCAGAAGAATATTAGGAATCCATCTTTCACCTCTTGCTTGGAAGTCATTCGACTGTCACAGAAGAGGACACAACCCTTTGCTAAAGTGTTAGTACAGTCCAGTTTGCCAAGTGTCATACTCCGAGCAGTACGTTCACACTTCCTGCAGCAAAGCCTGGATCTCACCCATGTGTAAGTCTTGGCCTGTGGCCTCTCTCGTGCTCTGGGACCTCATATGCCAACAATGTTTGCTCTCTGATCTGCCAGACACTGACCAGTGGTTTGCTTCCAGTGTGCAGGAGATGTGAAGGATGAGTGAAGATGGAACTTCAATGGCTACTGTATGCAGAACAATGTGCTCATGTTTTAGATTGGATCTTTTATATTAAAGCCTTTTTTTCTTTCTTTTTTTTTTTTTTTTTGTCAGTCAGATTTTAAAGATGTGTGGGAAGAGGCCTTGAAGCTTGCGTTGATTAGGTCATTTCCACAAACTGAGCACAACATTTATTCAGTAGCTTTCTTTGCAATAAAGTCCTTTCTTAATTTTTCTTATGTATTAAAGAGATTGAACCACAGCACCTCTATGAGTCTGCTCCTACTGCCCCAACTATGAAGTGGGCAGTCAGTAAGTAGGCAGTCAATATACAGAGTAGCCAAGTACATGAATTCGGATGCCTATTCCCATGATCCTGTCTGCTAAGCAGATGCAGTAACCAGAATACAACACAAAGATCCATTTCTTATAAGCTGAAGTGTCACTGGTGGCAACATCCCCAAAGCACCTTCCATTGTACTAACAGCATCACCTATTTTTACCTTCACTGACCTTCAGCTTGGACCAACTCTTCTTGTACTTGATGGAGATTATATAGACTGATGAAACCTGATCCATTTCAAGCAACTATACTTCAAATCTATCATCTCTGTTCCGCTTTTTTAGAATTCTCTACTAAAGCGACAGTTCACAGGAATAGGTTTTGAACACGTAATATTTATGTTTCTACATTTCCCTAATGTAAATACCTTTCTTTGCTGCAAGCATACTTTGTCACTGTAGGGAGGTTGTTGGATATTTCTGTACCCTCTTTTGAGCTCCTTGCCACAGATCCCATTTCTCCTCAATCCCAAAATGGAAATCACAAAATGTTTTGAAGCAACTCTGAACAGCTATAACAGAGAGAGGCCGGCAGAAATCTCTAGCTTTATGCATGCAGTTGTGATAGCTGAAATAACATGATGACCACACAAGCTCGAATAGGATCTTGTGGAAGCCACCAAATTCTATAGACATATGCATTGCCTCCAGAGATGCTAGTATAGCCAACATTTTATTTCTAAGAAATTTAGCATTTCTTAAGTAGAGAAAAAACCAAATCAAGCAGAAGTGTAAATAGGAATGCTTAAAGGGATGCTATGACATAACATCCTGAAAATGTTGGATTCAGTGACTGTGGCAGGGTCTTCTCATGTCTTTTCCCTGTAGTGAGGATAATGGATATAGCAGGAATATTGTTAGGGAAAATACAATAGCAATGAGTGTGATGAGTGGAAAGGGTAGGGGTCTTTAACACAAGGTACACGGCCAGACTGAGCTAGCGAACGATGGGAATATGACTGCAGTAAAGAGTTCCACACAGAATGTTTGAAATTGCCTAGGCTAAAAGGGATTAATATGAAAATTCCCAGTTTTAGCCTTTACAAGTTCATGAAGTAATAGACCATTGGAAAGATCAAGTAACTCAAGCACCATGTGAACAGAACACATCTAACAGTGCTATTGTTGATCCAACATGGTTGTGGTCATATGCTGACTGAATAACTACTCTGAGGCTATGTTCTAGTGGACTGAGATTTAACCTTAACAATATTTTAGCAAATTTGTTGGTGTGTTCCAAAGCAACAATAAAATCCATGGAGAACTTGGTAGCTGCAGAAAGAAAAAAAAAAAGGTGGGGGGGGAAAAGAGTATTTAAACTAATTAGTGTGGGAAAAACCCCCTAACAACTGAAAAAGAAGAACCAAGTTGTCATGGGAAAGGCTGGTCAATGAGCTGGAGGAGAGATGGAACCTTACTTTTTGTTTAGGCATCTTTTCGCTCCAAACTTTCAGTATCTCAACATCCATGACTGTTCCTCTTGCTCACTTTTAGATCCCTAAGTGGTACAAAGCAGCCTTTGTAGAAGCTAAGCAGGAGCTATGTGTATGCGCGGTGATTAGTGAACTAATACATACATGCTGATTAACCATGTGACTTCTTCCAAATGAGATATATAGTCTGCCTGTTGTTTCTTCAGATGGGACAAATCTCATTTGAGTTGTTTCCTTAGGGCAGCTTTTTATTCACAACAAATTTACAGAAACTTAATTTTCTTAAAAATTCATTAAAAACTGACATTTGGAAGGGTCAGTGAGTAGACAGAAAAATATGTAATGAAAAAATATTGTTTGAGCAGGACACAGGGGTGAAATAAAGAAGAGTTCTATTCTTGCTTCAACAATTAGCAACATATATAGCAAACAAAACCATCAGATGGGAAATAGGTTAAATACAGTACCTGTCCTAATTTTAATCCAAAATCTGGAGTAGGAAGTACACCAGCTTGACGATGAAGGATAAATCTTCTCAAATAAGGTTTATCTCCTGAAATATTTGGGCCCCAACATATCCAAGTGCAGGAGAAATAAGAAATGTTTGACTGCATGGTTATAAACACTGTATCCATTCATGCAATTAAATGTCAGATTCTACCTGGGATAAAAACCTCAGAAAAAAACTATGTTTAGACCAGGCAACTTGACATTCCCATATCACTAATCTTTTGTCAGAGGACAGAACTTAAGAAAAGCTAAGTAAGGAGAAAGGTTTTGTCAGGTTGGATAATGAAGTAAACCCATTAACCTTGCTGATGCTGGAGGAAAGCCTTAGCAATATGCTGGTAATCTGAAAGATGAGCTCACAGCAGGCACCCCATCTCATTTAAAAAAAAAAAGTGCCATTTCAGACAACTTGTAAATATATGAGGTAAATAATCCACATCTGTAGGAATTCTGCCATTCACTTCTCAGATTTCCCCTGTAATGAAACAAATCAATGTCCATTTCAAAATATCTATGGTGCTTTGGCCTGAAATCTGGAACACTTTCCCAGGTGATGAAAGCGTTGAAGGACACAGCTTGTACACATATCAAAAAGAGGTTGCAAGCTTTGTTTGAAAGTTCTCAAGACTTCAGCCCTTTCTCCTTATTTTAGAACAATGAAATTATTTACTAATGTTTCTCTTAAAAATTCTTTATGTCCAACTCTCCAACATTTCCCAGGATACTAAAACATTTTATGTACACTGCAAGGATGTTTGCACATGGCAAAAAAGGCTCAATATGTTCAAGACATACTCAAAATTTTGTGTGGGAACTTCTCTTATTAAATGCAAATGAATGTAAAAAATCTGAACTGGGACTGGAAGTTTAAGTAATCCTCTTCATTTCAGAGTCTGTGAGATGCTTTTATCCTTAGTGTCCTGTAGATTCTGAAGAAACAGTGTTGTTTGGGATTATCTGTGCTTGGTTTTGTGAGCAGTGTCGATCCCTTGAGACTGGTGAGAATATTGCTCTTATGAATTTAGCTTACTCCCTTTTTGCTCCTAAAGACCATATCACCACTCTGGAAAAAGAAAAGCAGTAGTAAAAATGTTTGTGTCTGAGTGAACCCAGTATTTCCCTCTCTGTCTGTTTTCCCAACCCACCACTAAAGGTTTCTGGAGTTCCTTAGTGCCAGTGGGAAGTAAAGATGCAGTCATGTATCATATGGGTGGCCAAGTTTCAGTGTCAAAAATTGAAGTTGAGAAAGTGGGCTTCAATGCACTAACCACTAAAATATACTTTCTGGACAATCAGACATATTCAAAATCATAATTTCATCTGAAAACAAGACTCTTTTTCTGCTTCTCAACAGATTTCACTGGAAATTGGTCAGGAAGAGCCCTTCTGGCAAAAATTATAGACACAAGTTCTTGAAAAATTTTTGAGCAAAATCAACAACAGAAACAGGCAGGAACTTAGTCAGTCAGACCTCAATAGTTCTGTAAAGATTCCATGTGGAGCTGAAAAATTGTGTAAATGCTTCTCTTTAGACTCCATGAAAACCAGTCAGAGCAGAGAGATTTAGGGCAGCACTGATGTCAGATCCTTAGCATGCAATAAAGCACATTAAGTGTGCTTGGATTTCCCATCAGCTGAGACTTTTGTCAGAATTCTTCACAGAGGACATTTTTCCCCTCCAGAAGGAACTGGTGCAAGTCTCTGAAGAATTTTGATCTCTTTGAAAGAGAAAATTGTTATCTCAGCAAGTTTGCACTGTGCCATAGAACTTGCACTCAGATTGTGCTGACATGCTATAACAGTGCTGTTTTAAATAGCCCAAAGTTATTTACCTGAGCCATTGCTACAGTTTATCAGAAAATCATACAGATTCTCACAAAAAAATTTAATTTCCTTTTAGGCAAATTGCTAGAAGTGAACTAAAGGAGTATTTGGCCAAACCCAAACTTCTCTAATAGAATTCCTGGTGAGGGGAAGCATGCTATTACTGCAGCGACATATAACACTCTCAGAAGAGCAAGCAGCCAAGTGACATCTCCCATGAAATCTCATCATGACATATTTCCTCTGAAAATATTTCAACTGCCAGTTGGATAGGGAGAGGAGTCTTTTATCCTTAGAAAATGGTGCCATCCCTCTATGAGTAGAAAAATCAATTTCTTTAGCAGAGAATCTTTTTAATCCTCTTAAAAAACTAATTTCGGAACCCCTTAATTCTTTACTTAATTGATGGCTCTCAAATGAAGTGTGCTGAGAAAAAGACTGCTGTGGGACTGACAGAATTTAAATCAGCAGTAGCATAAAGAATGAAGACTGCAGTGTAAATGACCTAAGCTCCAGAGGTACTGAAACACGATTTTTTAACCTTTTGGGACTGGCTTAAGTTTGCATGTGGAAAGAGCGCATCAAGTCTGCCAAAGGGGACTAGCAGCCATTCCAATTTAAATGGATAATGAATTAAGATCCAAATCTTCTGGTAATTCAGAAAGAAAAAAGTAACACCTCATCCTCGGTTATGTGAAAAGAAATCCTGCTAAGAAAATAGTAATTTTGTAACTGAAGGCACAAATGGAAGCATTTAGGTTAACAAGAACTAAGTGCCAAGATCCTGCTTCTGATAGGTCAGTGGACCTGTCCATCCCTCCTTATGGATAACTGTGTATTAGTGAAGGAGGCAGAAGGCCATCAGCAAAGTTGGCTGACTCTTCTTTATATAGCAAAGCTTCATTTTTGTTAAATTACTATGTGACAGCTACAGAGTTCCGTACACTTCATTTAATGCTTGGCTTTGTGAACTTCATGTGTTCTGACATTTCTAGGACAGGCTGAGCCATCAATACCTCCTGTGCCTCTGGTCAAAAAGTCTAAGAGAAAGCCTGATGTTGTTATGGTCAGAAACCATATTTTCTTTTGTGCTCTCTCTGAAAAAGCTTTTTGAAGGAATATCAGCAACCTCATAATGGGCATTGTGACTGAGAGAGGGAGGAAGTGGAAAAATTAATTTAAAACATCATCTTTAGTTAAAGATGTATTGCCACTGGCTATTATCCCGAAAGGCAGTGTCTAAAGGGGAAAGGCTTCAAGCTTTGTACGCAGCCTTAGGATTAGACCAGGAGCATTTGGTGATCTGTTGCCAGTGCCACAGTTTTTGTGATAAAATGTTAAGTTTAGGCAGAGCTGAGATATTCCCGTCTTTGCTTCAGGCAGAAGTAGATAATCTGACTAATGGGGATTAATTCCATCTTGCTCTAGCTATACAGAAATGAGGCATCCCTTTCAAGCCTTTCTCTGTTATCAGTAGAAAAAGATTTGCTGCTGCAGAGACTTCAGACAGAGACATCTCAGAGCCTCTTCTGCAGGGACTAGCTAACTCTGCCTTCTGGGTGGTTCAGGCTGGGCTAGCTAAATCCCAGCCTTTTTCCTCCCATTGTTTCATCTGGCCCAACAAGATAACAAAGTTGTATCAAATCTTCTCTAGGCTCTGAGGCTGGCACAGAATCCATTTGCTGCATGCTTGTACCACCCAACACCCTCTAAAATTTAAAACTTAGGCAGTAACAAGGAAGATGTTCAGGTGGATAATAATCAGGGTAGATTTACATGAACAATGACAATAATTTGCTTGTTTTTATGGACAAAATTGGGTGACAGAAGTGAGGGACAAGAATGACAATTCCTTCACAGGCCTTCAGAGGCTGTGCAGCAGGTCCTGTGTCAACTTTATATGATGGATACCTTAAGGCATTGTACCAGTAATATTGTACATCTATAGTACATGAGGTCATGATTCATCTATATTAGTATCTGGTGAAGCACAAATTGGTGCAAAAAATCTGATAACAATCACCAAGAGAGTTGGGCAGCTGAGTGCTGTAACTAAGTACTGTGATATGTTTTTTGTCAGAGCATCTAGTAACACATTATTAAAAGCATCTTAAAATATCCTCCATTACCTGCTTAAGGAGGGATGTAAATATGAAGATATAATTGAAGCCAGAGCATGTGTTCAGACGGAATGTGCATAAAAGAGGAAATTTCAACTGTCATTCATTTATACTACAGAACATGCAGCAGTTTTGAATCAAAGGCGAAGAAGGTAAATATAAATTGGCAGGACACCCCTTGGATTCAGGGTGCAAATTCAGTTAAAATGTTCCAGGGCCATAAATGCGAACATTAGGGGGAAGACATGATGAAGAGGAAAAACAGACACACAGTGTCAACTGGGTATCACAGTGTGTTGGTGCCATGTCAAACATCAGCACCAAGACAAGCAGGAGTGTGTCAGTGATTGTCTGACATATTTACATTGCCAGTGAGCTGCAGCTTGACAAGGAAGAGGAAAGGGTGAAATTCCCTGTGTAGACCCATGAGAAGTGAGCAGCAATGCCAGCTAACATCTGCTGGAACTAAAGCTTTGATGGTTCAGCCAACAGGATCCCCTTGTTTAGAGATGGCTAGAAGCCTTGCAATTCAGAAAAGGTCAAAATCTGCAAGAAGGCAAAAAATTTAATGAAACGGGTTTTTTGCAAAGAGCACCTAATTTTTCTTGGTCACCTCTATGGCCAGCAGAAATTTTTCAGGTAAAATAATTTGTGTTTAAATTCTAATTTGTGAGGTTTTTTGAAGTTAGATCTCTTGAAAAGAAAATGGTTAGTTTTAGGAAGGGAAAACTATTAAAATTTGAAGCCAGTCTGATAAACAGTTTTAGGTTTTACTGCCTTGGTAGCCTGTACCCACAGAACATTTGTTAGTTCTGACATAATTACCTATCAAGGATGTTTCTCATTTCTATTCTGTTTCTCTTGTTACTATAGTTTGTTTCATCCTTTCACCTTCAACCAAAAAAATCCAACAACTGTGAAGAAATTTTTATAAGTATGGTTGAGGTTTGCAACATACAAGCCAAGGAAGAGGATCTGGTTTGGAAAATATAAGGTTGAGTCACGTGGAAATTTGGGAGCAGCAAAATATTCCCCATGAAGTAAAATGAAGCCACCATGTAGAAAAAAGACAATGTAGGATGTCATGACTCTAAGGAGACCCGTTTGCAGAGAGTAACCACTGATTGACAAGAAATTGGGAGTTAACTCACTCGGTAAGAGGAATATCTATCTGTGCGTCTGTGTCTGTGCATGCATATACATTTTTGCTAATCATATCAATAGATAGGGAAGGATAAGTGCAAAGATACCTGAAATGGATGCACTGTGTAAATCTCACACCTCCAATAGTGCTATTCTGTCCAGATTAGACTGCATCACAGAATGTAGTGGTGCCAGTGCATATATCCATAAAATCCCAAATGAGTGTGCAATGCTTATATCTGCTGAGCTGCTAAATGTGCTTTGGGCTCTGGAGGAAAGCAGTTATGCTCCAGTTCAATGAGTTTACCAGTCCATTTTCAGGAGGAGGTAAAACTGGGAATTCTAAATGTGCAGAAGAATTCACGTGTTCTGTGTGGGAAGCAGCTGCAAACCCCTGAAGCTGAATGACCTTGTGCTCTCTTTTAATACATTATGTGATCTTCAAAACCAGCCCATTTAACGTGCATTATTTTAAGAGTTCTTTTCCCTGAAAAAGAACACTCACTAACTTGAGCACACCCACTCCTCCACTGTGCAAATGAGAAAACCTTACATGAGAAGATTTCCCATTAATTATCTACTCACAGTTATAACCTACAACTTCTCCTTTAGTGGAAACACATGGGCAAGTACAGTAACAATCTTTCAAGCCATGAAACAAGTCCAACTTACTTTAGTTTGGGTACCACTTTCGCCACATAATTTCAGGATTACTTGTTTTCTCACTCTACATCAGGCTAAGCATGGCCATAAGGCTGAGGTACAAACCCTGGGGTTTTCACATGACAGTACTGTGTGTTTCAGCAGACTCCTGCCATTACAAAAAGCCCGTAGAGAGCACTGTATAAAATGGTGAAGCAGCTGGCAAGAGGCTGTTGCCTTGGGACTGGTCATTGCACCCGTAGAAGAATGGGCTTCGTGGGGAAGCTATATGAAATGCTGGCCATGAATATTCTGCACTATCATTTGGAATGGCAATGAAATGGGAGTGTTATCATAAACTGTCATAATTTATTAATGGCTTGTGTACATCTGTGACCACAGGTAAATCTACCAAGATACAAGATCTGCTATGAGTCTAAGACAGGTAACGCAGAGGAGGATATATGCCAAAGATTGATATGCAAATACCTAAAGGAGATGCACAGCCATATCACAGACAGCTTGAGGTTGCCCAGCTCTGGAGGGCTTAGGACATAGATTTGTTCTATATGCAGGCAATGCACCTGCAGAGCTGCCCAACAGCTGAAGTTGTTGACATTTCTTCCTTTCTCCCTTCTGGTGCCTTATCAGATGATGCCCAAATACTGGGAGAGCACAAAAAGGCTTTTGCCAGCCTTCCACAGCAAACTGCTGAGGCCATGTTAAGACAGCAGGGATATCTGTCACCCCCTCTACAGCTTCAGAGAACTGAAAATTAGTGCTACTTCTTGATGGAGAGAACTGTGTAAACCTATGAAACAAAAATATTGCAAGCCCTGCACTGATGAGAAGATATCTCTGAAGCACAGCTCCTCTTCTAATGCATTAGCATTAAACCTTTGAAAAACAACTAAAACAACTTAATAAATTATTAGGCAAAGAATTTCCTTCCATTTCTAAGTATCACTTAGTGGCCTGTTACTCTGCTCTGTTCTGCAGTTCATGACTAAAATAGAAAGGCTGCAAAGCTACAGGGAAGATAGCGATGGACAGCTCTGCAAATTGTTCCAGCTGAACCATAAAACTGTCAAACAAATAATACATGTGAGTTGTGATGGCCCCATGCCTCCCAGAAATAAAGTGAATCCTTAATGGAAGACCTTAGTAAGGAATTAAACATTAATTAGGGCTTATACGAGATAGACATAAAAGGAATTAGAGACAAACCACAGGTTTGCTGTAGCAATGGTAGAATGCAAGAGCATTTGTTTTTGAACTTTGGTTGACTGGTTTAAGCCATAGAGCTGAGAAGGCAGAGGAAAACATCTTTATTCCTTGTTTCGAAAGAGGTAGTGGCCCAATGCCTTTAGTTTTTCTACTTGCTTCATAAGCACAGTGCTGTGAGAGTACTTATGTTCTCAGTTATTTACATGGTTCATAACTGGAAAAGCTTCTAATGGGTTGACTCACAAGCTCATGTGATAGCCACAGAAAGTCTAACACAGAAAATATGGCTATACTTGGTGTCAAAGCAGCAAATAGCTTTGTAAAGGAGATATATTTTTGACTGAGTATATCTGGATTGACTTGTTTAGACAAAAGTGCCAATATAAGCTTTCCAGAGGACTCACAGAGTGACCACTCTGATTTTTCTAGAGGACTCTTTGATTTGTTATTATTTTTGCCTCTGCCTCTCCACAGCCCACACAAAATACCAGTTACAATCCATATCCTGTGGAACAAACAAGTGAGGATGTGTATTCCTGTGCCTTTCCATTTTAGCAGCAGAATTCCAAATGTGTATTTATTAATTGTTGACTGTCTTCTAACCTGAACCTAAGTTCCATCCATGAGTCATCCTTTGTACTAGCACAACCAGCATCGCAGGTTTCCAAAACTTGCTTTCAGACTGAATACAGAAGATTTTAATTCTAATTCACAAAAAAAAAGTCTCTTGGCTTCTGTTTAGAGAGCATTATGGCAAATGATAAGTTAACAAATCAATTAAAACCAGATATATAAATAATAAATATTCCCATCTGGATCATCTGCAAAATAAAAGCTGGCATGCATGGCTTGTAGCATTTGAGAGTACCTGGAAACTGTAACCATAGATGCCCAACTACTAGTGGCTGATCATAACCTCCACTTGTTTAGTACCATGAAGTGTAATTCACTGCTGAGAAAGGTTAATGCTCTTTGCATGGTAGCACACAGCACTACTGCTGCTGAGCCATAAAATTTGAAAGTTTCCCTTCTGGTCTTCAGCTATTCCCAATCATGTAGAAGAAAGGTGCTGACAGAGGACAAAATAGATCCACCAGCCCTGCTCATCCAGACCCAGTGCACATAAGGTATCAGAGAGTTGCAGACAGTGTGATCTTCTCCTACAACTACACCCTTGATCTTTGAGAAGCCATGGTGGTCAGGAGAGATGCTTGAGGACTGGAAGGCAGAAAATATCACCCCAGTCTTCACAAAGAGAAAGAAGAAGGACCTAAGGAGCTACTGGCCAGTCAGCCTTACCTCAGTCCCTGGAAAGGTGATGGAGAGCACCTCATTCTGAAGTGAGGCCACCTCTATCCACATGGATGACAAGAAGGTAGTCAGGAGTAGTCAGTCTGGATTCACTAAAGGCAAATCATGCTTATCCAACCTGACTGCCTTCAACAATGAAACAAAGGCCTGGATGTGTGGACAGAGACACCTAGGGAGCTGCAAAATTACAGCTCGAGAATCTTTTCTCTCAAGCCTGAATCCTTCTTGCTTCCCAGGCTGAGAAGCTGATGTTAGCTGCAGACAGAAAGGAAATTTCCCAAGGTGATAAATGGTCAAAAACAACTTAGAATCTGGTGAAAAACAGAGTGCTAGTCATAATAAAGATTAACACCTGTTGTTTTCCCATGAGATACATCCTGAGGCCTGGTCTCTTGGATGTTTATCCCAATTAGCCAATAAGCTACTGTCCTGTTCTAGTCTCTCATAACATGCTTTAAATACAAGCTCTCCGCTCAATAAAGTTGGCCTTTTTTCCCTAAAAAGGTCCATGTGTGTTCTTGCTTTTTTCCCTCTCTCTAAGTCCAAAACCACATGGATGAACAAGGGAAGAGCAGCTGATGTTGTCTACCCTGACTTCTTTTCAAATGAGCTTGGCAGAGCAAGCTGTGGAAATCAACTCCTTGTGCTCTGTCCACCCTGTGTACTGATGCCGGTTCTAGAAGCCAAAGACTTGTACCAAAGATTGCTGGGGTTTGAGGATAAATCTATTCTTCCCTCCATGCTCAGCCTCCCTTCCTCAAAGAAAGAGGTTGGAACATGCTCTGGCCATAGGGAAATATATACAAATCCTCATTTCACCAAGGGACCTAAAGGAGATGTATGTGTGGTGCCACATGCATATATGGTAATTTTTACCCTGAGGAGCTGATGCAGTCGAAGAGGGAACTGAGGAGAAAACATGGCTTGATAGAAGGACACAAGGCAGTGTTTCATCCTCAGCTAACCAACATAGTGCTGCCTCTCTTTTACCCAACTCCAGTCATAAGAGACATGACTGCCATTAACATCAATGTCATTCTCTCTGGCAGCTCTACAACATTCTTCCTACATTCTAAAATAAATCTTGCTATAAGCAAAAGGGAATACAGATTATATGTGGAGCTCAGAATTTATTGTTAGTCTAACTAGGGTCTCCACAGTCTAACTAAAATACAGCAGGTCACTATCTTTGGCTCAGTTATGGTAAAATCAACACTCTGAAAATAAGAGTGAGACTGATACACATTAAATTCCTACTACCTATCCCTTTTCTCTGTCCTTAAGTTTAACCCGCCATTGTCCTTCTGAGTCCTAAGACTCAGGGAGGACACAAGCTCTCCCCAGGCAGGAAGTGGGTATCATACTGAGTCTTTGGCATGTCAATTTCTTCATCAAATATAGGCTCTTGGCCATCGTAGTGTGGCTGCCTGAGCCCCATTTGGGGCTATTCTGGATGTTTTGTTAAAGAAATCTGTTTTGCTTTCAGTAGTTCCCATCTAAACTTTGACATTCAGCCATAGTATTCTTTCCTCAGGGACAGCGAAGCAAATCCAGAACTTTACAACTGGCAGCAAAATCTTTCAGATTTATTTCCCTCCCAAGTTAAGTGCAGATGGAATACATAATAGCCTCAGGCCCAACACTCCAATCCTCCTGAAGTGGAGGAACTGGTACTTAAACCAGTATAGGAAGAACACTGCATCTTTACAGGTGTCCTTTCTATCCGTGAGAACTAAATACTGTCATTGTTTGCAACACAACCTTCCCCTTTCAGTCCAGGAGCCCTATTTCAGAGGGGCTCCAACCCCTACCTAACTGTCTTGCATGAGTGCTGACCGCAGCACTGCCAACATCTGGCCACAGACCTTTGATCTAGACTCTGGTTCACAGACTGACTTCCCAGTTTGGCCCCAGAGTTGTTCTTCATGATACTTGCCTGGCCCAAATTAATGACCTGGGCTGACCACATTTGTCACTCAGCACCCGCCTTGCCCCTCAGTTTAGAAGCAGTGGATGGGGCTGGCGATGAGGATGTCAGTTTCCTCGGGGATAAGCTGGCCCTTGCCGAGGCCTGTCACACTTTACCCTGGATGCTATCCACTGAGCTAAGTGGAAAGAAATTCAGGAAGCAGTCACACAGCTATCAAACAGCCCTTACCACAGCTAAAACAATCTTGGGCCAAGACAAGCCCTGAGACAACAAACTATCAGGTTGATGTGAAGCCCTCAGCCTAACAGTCATATAGACAGATTTAGATGTACCAGGTTACATCTGACAACAAAAATAGTTGTACAGTGCTGAACTGCAGCAAAACAATCCCCTTGAGTCATGTTCAATCATGGTGGAATGGAAGGTGACATCTGGGTGACAAGGTCCATGTCCCTGGAAAAATTTAGAGAACATTTAACATTTAAGAGAACATTTAGAGAATTTAGAGAACATTTAACAAATAATCCTAGGCTACATGCACTGGATGAAATAAATGGAGGTATCACAAATGTAGGGAGAAGTCAAATCCTGGCCTTGAATGTAGCCAGCCTTGGGATATAAGAGACATGCACATGGATGGTGTCTAGAATTTCAAGCATTCACATAATACTTGCTAAATCTGTTGTATTCAGCAGAGGTGATAACAAGACTTCCTAATCACCTCTTAGGCAAACTAAGTAATGATGAAGAAAGCACTTGCAAAAGGCTGCAAAGTATTTTCATCACTCTGAGTCTGTTTGCATCTACCCAGACTATGTTGTATACCAGCAGTTGGTCTCCTCTGGGCACAAAACACCACCACCTTAGCTATGAAGCCCAAAAGGTCCACAGGAAAAGTCAAGAAACACTTCTGAACTTGTCAGAATTGTTTCTAGACCAAAACTGGGAGATAGAAAGATAATCATGGCATCACACCAGAAAAGCAGCAGCAACTGAAAAATGTGAAGCCTTGGGAGCAAACAGCATGTCCCACCCTACAGCAGAGTAACACACCCTGTTCTCTCCTATACAACTCTCAATAATCCTCAACCCCCAAATGATCAACCCTCAATAATCCCATGCAACTCTAGCATGGTATGTCCCAGGCACCTTCAAGCTTTCTAGCTCCCTCAGTAGTGCACCCACGTTCCTGCAGCATGTGCCACTTCTATCTGGGGCTGATCACTGCAAGAAAAGCAAGTCCAGCACAGGTAATTACCACCAGGGAGCAGGTATTATGTCTGTCTGCAGCCTGCACAGCCTGTGGCAGAAATTTAGTGCTTGAGTGCATGTCTTGAGGCAGCATAGCACTGTCCCACTGAGGGGAAAGGCAACAGATAGCTGTAGGCCATAGCCAGTTCAACTACTCATCCCAAAGGCTGGAAATAAATTGAGGAAGAAGGAAATCTTGGGGCTCACAAAGCCCACCAGATAATGGGCAAAAGCTGCAACATCGCCATAAGCTGAGCTTTGAAAACAAGCCATCCATAAGAAAAGTAGAACTGAGATCCATGCTGTGCTGCTGCTATGACTCCCGATGCAAGATATGTATGTCTGATACCTTTAGTATGTTGCAAAGATATTATGAGTACAGTGGCAGTTTGGTGATTGAGATGGGTTTATAGAACTGCTAGACTCCTGCAAGAAACAGGATCACTTCAGAGTTAGATTTTACAAGGCAGACCACACTATGGAAAGCCATGAAGATACACGAGTTGGAACATAATTTCATACTATGCCTTAGCCAGCCTACTAGCAGGCAGCTCAGTCAGGGCCTGTCTCATTCTCTCCCACCTCTGCCCCTGGGCTTCTTCTGTTGTGTACTACCAGGTTACACAATGTCATGTCTCTGCAGCTCACCTGTGCACAAGAAAACAAATTTAATCAAAAAAATGAGATGATTCCCAGGCAGTCAGGTGGATGAATTATCCTCCTTTCAGCTTCCTTGGGGTTGTACCTGACACATGGGAAACAGCAGCAACAGGCAAGCAGTGTCAAAGAAGGAGTGCAGGACAGAAGCCCTGGTTAGACTGGATTAGATGAAATACGAAACTTGAGACTATCCAGCCGAGTCTATCTGCCCAAAGACCAGCTGCTACTGTGTGGGAATATGAAGTCACCCAAGAAGCAAAGGCTGTCATAAACCTTGGAAGGCCTCACCAGTAGTTAGTTATTTACAACAGTAGTCAGTTATCACAAAAATATAGAAATAGCTCCAGATGATTTTCTAGGCTTCAAGTTCCATATGCTACAGCAAAAGTCTTGTTCCTGCCATGTGGCATGAGATGGTTGTGTGACAAACCCATCTTGGCATTTCCAGGGATGCTCTTTGAAGCCAAGTTTATAATTCAATTAAGTACTAAATTAGCTGGAGGCGTCTGAACAGAAAAGCACACACACATGTTCACAACACACACAGACACACACACTCAACACATACACTCAAATTTCCTGTGCATTGTACACAGGTACCTCTTCACAAAGAAAGAAAATGCAGCAGGAAGTTACCAGCTCCCTGACATGTCTGAAGGAGCCTGGAATGCCTATGTTTTCAGAACATCTGCAGGGATGCTGCAGGGAGACGTGCTGGGACTAAATGCCTTAAGCACTCTTTCTCAGAGGAACGACTCAGCTCAGGAGTAACAGGTTTTATATCTCTCATCTGCCCAGTTTGAGACACTGGAGGATTTTAAGTTGGCCAGACAGCTGGGAAGGGTCAGCCTCAATATACTGGAAAGGACCAGTGAACAGTGCTGCTCTCCATTCCCCATGCCTGTGTGCCTCCTCAGGAATGCCTCAGTACAGGAAGAGCTCTCACTCAGTCTTTGCAGGAAGATGGGAGGAGGCTAAGGTGAAATCCCCAGGGTACTTTGGGTGGGAGTGTCAGCTGTGGGAAAACTTCCTGGTAAAATGTTACACAGAAAAACTGCCACTGGACACTTCCCAGCCCTCAGAGGAGCAGAAAGTCAGAGGAAAAAGGGGAGCATCCCCTCAACCAAGGTTTTTATCACAGCTCTGCCTGATCATCTCTAGAACCATGCTCATAGAAGCCTAAGCATATGGGTTTAGCTCTGAGTCAGATTTTTAAACCTGGCAAACTGCATGTTGGAGGTAATCTGAGGTAATCTTGGCATTTGTACTGCCCCTGGGAGAAGAGGATTGGGAAGATTGCAGAGCAGACAACTGAGTTTCACCAGTGTAGCCTGGCAATTGACCTACAAATGCTGCCAGAACATATTGATCCAGTCGACTACCTTGATTGGGAAAATGCAAGCCATATGCTCCCAGCTGCTCTCCCTGCAGCAGCCCTCAGATGTTTTAGGAACAGAGGTGTATTGGACTCCTTTGCAGGATGCAGATAACTGTGATGGATTTTCTTTCTCTGGCAGGAGGCACTAGAGCAGCTGGTGAGCAGAAAAGATTTCCTGCAAGCAATGGCAGTTCTTCATAAGTACCTTAAAAAATCTTGTTAGCTGCTTTGTTAGACATGGAAGAGAAACCTGTAGGTGATGGAACCTTTTGTTGAGTCTCTCTTCTAACAGGGTTTTTGACCTCTGTCTCCTGAGTTCAGGCCTGGTGTGGCCAGTGTGCTACATTTAGCTCTTGCCCATACCTTGAGATAAGTTGTAGAAAACAAGGGGGACATTCTCTTCAGTGCGTACAACAATCTCTGAGAAGGACCCTCCTGGAAATGCTCTGGAGGTCATGCTCATGTCAGACTCCCAAGGAAGAGACCTTCCTGGAGCTCTGAGAGACTTCTCTAAAATGTTAACAGAGCACCATTTTACATGCATGGCTCTGTAGTATTTCAGGACTTTCTACAACACGCCTGAGGGCAGCCAAAGTTCCCTGGGTAAAAAGAGCATAGTATTGGTTTGACACCTTGTCTTCCAGATTGGACTTTGAAATCAGCCAAGCTGAATGCAACAGTTATGTTTTAGTAGTCTCTGAGGAAAAGTCAGATTGGTCTCCAAGGCTCAAGCCTTCCTGATGTCAATAGGAACGGTCTGTGGTAGAACCTATGGCGTTCAGGGGATTTCCCCTTGAAAACAACTTTTTGCTGAAATTTGTGGCCAAGTCTTTCATTGGGGACTGATATGTTGGTTCCTTGCAATGGATAGTTTCCATGTCCATCACAGCTAGGTGCTGGAACCGCTGGCATCTCATGCTGGCCCTACAATGAACCTTCCCCACTTAAAGACAGAGAGGTACAGGATCGGTGTTAATAAGCAAAATAATCACAGTTTGATGTTTGGTCGTCAGGTGTTCATCTCCTCCAATCTAACCCTCTGAAGGGAAAGCTAACAAAAGAACCAGCTTAAGTGCGTGCAAGGTCCTTCTCTCATGAATCACCCTTTCCAAAAGGTAAAACACCATCAGCCCTCACTGAAGCCCAGGCAGCAGCACTCACCCAAAGGCAGCTGCTGTCCTAGCTCAGGGTGCAGCTAGCACTATAGAACCGGATTCCCTGCCTGGAAGGCTTGACAAGATTCCTGAAGGCACAACAGTAGATAAAATAGAATGATCCTGAAGACAGGAGTCACACCCCATGGAAAACCAACTCCTCAGGTACACATGGTAACAAACAAGCATTTAGAGAATCAAGCTGCAGGCTGTGTGTGCTAAAGCTCTTCACAGAATGTTAAGTAGTTGGAAGGGACCTTCAGCATCATCTAGTCCCAACATCCCCCTGCCATGGGCAGAGACACCTCTCACTAGATGAGGTGGCTCAAGACCTTGTCCAGCCTGGCTTTGACCGGTGCCAGGGTTGGGGCACCACAGCTCTTTGGGCAACCTGTTCCAGTGTCTCACCATCCTTACAGTAAAGAATTTCTTCCCAATAACTAAGCTACACTTCTCCTCTTTCAATTTGTATCTGTTATCCTCTAGGACTGAACAGCCCCGACTTTCTTAGCCTGTCTTTGTACGGGAAGTTCTTCAGTCCCCCTATAAACTTCACGGTCCTTTTCTGGACTTGCTCCAACAAGTCCACGTCCTTCCTGTGGTGGATCCCAGAGCCGGATGCAGGGTTCCAGGTGGTGTCTCACCAGAGCAGAGCAGAAGGGCAGAATCCTTTCCCTCCCCTGCTGCCCACGCTGCTTTGGAGGCAGCCCAGGATGCGGCTGGCTTTCTGGGCTGGGAGCGCACACCCCCTCTTTGGCACGCTGAGATCAATAAGTTGGTTTACACGTAGCCAGCGGACACAGCGCCCACCCTGCCCCTACGCTTTTCCGGGGCAGGAGGGCGGTTCCGCTCCCGTCACCGCGGCCTTCCCGNGTGCCGCTGGGCGCGGGCTCCGCGGCGTACGAGGTGTACGTGGATGCCCGGCGAGCCGAGCGGCCCCTGCAGCCCTTTTGGAGGAGCACTGGCTTCTGGTAAGCGCGCACCGCCCGGCTCCGGGCCCCGAGCCGCTGTGCAGAGGCTCTTCGGCCCTCGCCCCGGCTGCATTCCGCCCTCTGGATCCCCCCAGGGCGTGCGGACGCTGCCTTCCAGGAGGAACCGAGGCTCTCCCGGGCTAGCTGCTGTGGGATCAGAGGGCCCTTGCTGCCCCTTCCTGCTTATTCTGGTGCTGGGCCAGCTCCACAGTGTAGGGCGCGATGTGGGATATGGCCAGTTAATGTGAACCGGCCAAAAATTAGGCCTAGTACACATTCCTTCCCCTTCTGTGACTTGCTTCCGTGCCCCCTTGAACATGCAAAGTCCATCTTTTCCCAGCACAGTACGTATGTTGATAGTCAGAACTCATTTCCCTTTACTTTTTGCTATTTCCATTGCCAAGACCCCTAAAGGGCCCCAGAAAAAGCTTCTGATAGTTCTAATACTACCAAACAAAAGACTGATAGTTCTAGGAGTTTGTTGCTCTTGACAGACGTTTTCCAGATGCACCACCGGATGCAGCCAGTGGGTCAAGGTGACCCAAGTTAGGGGGAAGGCAGTGACCGTGCAGAAATTCTGGTTGTGCTTTGCTTCTTGGAGAAAGCCTGGTCTTGCTCAGCTAACTGGGGTTGGAACAGCCTTTAAGTTTTGTAAGACTGATGAAAGCTTCTAGCTGGCATGAAAGCAAGACATGGTATATTCCACTGCAGTGCTTGTATATTACTCTGAAGTGATTCTGATTGCCTTCATTTAGGCATACAGTGGGTTAAATAACACTTATATGGAAAAGCGTTGCAATAGGGATGGAATGAGCACGTGCTTTGGAAAAAGAAATTGTGCACTTTTTTTAGTATAATGCATAAAGGTCCCTTACGAAAAAACTTGCAAGATTTTTCTTTAATTTTTCGTGGGGGAGGGAACAGAATAGCACGAAATACATTCTGATGAAGATAAGCATTTAGGCTTTCAGGATTTTTTTCCTTTCAGTGTTTTTTTGTTTGTTTGTTTTGTTTTGTTTTGAATTTTTCTTCCAATATTAGGAAACATTAATGGAAATCTGCCTTAAAAATAGTATATTTAGCCCATTTAAACTGCAGCTTATGAAACATGGTTTTAATTGTGTGAAAACTTCGGAAAGCTGCAAACATGAAAGACGTGTGAAAGAAAGACAGAGAAGCAGTAGCAGAGGCTATCCGTAGGTCAGCAGTTACTCTTTTATGACACCTGGCTAACAGTGGTATTTCTGAAAATCCCTTGAAAGCTCGTGCAGTGTCACAACTGAGTTCCAGCTGCTAAAGCTTCTTTTCTGGGCAAGTGCCTAGCTGTGGATGAGCAGCTGAGAAAACCTGGGAGCAAGGCTTGAAGTTCTCTTGGATGGGCACTTTGCACTCCGAACAGGAAAGGACAGGTACTGATAGGACCACTAACAAAACCCACTCTTCTGTCAGCTTGCTTTTGTATCCCATCACGGTTTCAGCAAGATTTCTCTCTAACAGGGTGTGGATTTCAGAGTGTTTATTCAACATGGACTAAGCAAAAATAGTTGTCTTTGCCACTGCTGAATGGAAGCCAGTTTGAGTTTCATAGCAGTAAAGCACTCCATCAGAATCTGATAGTTAACATTGTCCTTATTTACTGGAACAATTAAAAAGACCCAAATGGCTGATACACAAGATTGGAAGTGGAAATTTCTCAATATCACTTGTGTGACTTGCAGCTGTCTTAAGGAGATGGTTTATAAGTGCCTTGTATGCTAGTGAAACTGCAGAAAAGGGGCTCACATATACTGGCTGATTTATAATAAGAGTTATAAATTGGATATGGTTTGTGTAAAGATTTGAACTTTAAGGTGAGGATGCAGGAGATGGGGTAATATATAGGCAGTATCTCAGTTGCATCAAGTTCTTGTCCAGGTGAGGTCTGACTTTTCTCCGGTATTCCGATTTCAGATTCATTCAGTATTTGGGTTCCCACCTTGGTGGCAGAATGATTATATGTGGATGGGTAAGGCAAGGATGACGTAAATGACTCTTTGCAGCAGAGTTACGGTCAGCACAAGTCTGGTCAACATCGTAGGAGGCAGACTACAACAGGCATGTCATAGACTGGAACAATTTTTGACTTAAACAGTTTGTATATAGTGTGTAGTTAGAGCACTAAGAGTCATCTCTTGCTGCAGTGTGAAGACACATGGATGTATTTTATCAAGCCTGAGGGACAGTGTTGTTTTATCCTTCTTGTCATACAAATGCTTTATCATTCAGAATGTGCACAATGTGAGGAGGCTTAATCGAAGTCCCTAAGGATGCCCAGACCCAGTGAAGCATGCAGCATTCTAAGTTGCTGACTTATGAAGGGTGGGGTTGAGATCTCCATCTTGCAGTATTTATCTGTGGAGATAGGAACAAAAAGAATTTGCCACAGTGTAATGTTAATGTCTGTGGAATAAGTCGACATCAAAGTCAAGTTGATATGATTGTTGCTGTATAGCTATGAGCCTGTTAAACTGCTTGCAGAATCAAACATAGAAACCTCAAACTGCACATTCCTATGCATTCTAATGCTTAAGGGTTAGCTGAACATGGCTGAAGAATGTGAAGGCTCTGTGCATCTAATTCTACTTCTAAAAAGTGTGTAGTGTCCACAGCAGAGAATGAATTGATGTCATTGCATGAACTTCAGCAGGAAGGTCAAGCCCATATTTTTCTTACTGCAGACATCAGCAAGTCTGTCTTCCACTGTAAAGCCTAAAAGATAGTGAGCTCCTTTATGATTAGTTACTGAGAAACAAGGCAACTGTCACTGTATGATTTCCTCTGGCCATTATTGCCTGAAATCACTGTCTGTGCAGCAGTGACTCATGGCAAGGTTTTCCTTTGAGCATGGCAGGTGCATGAGATGCACCCAGGTTGTATCCTACTTTGTCAAATAACATGTATGGGCAGTTGGCCCCAAATAACCTGCAACTCTGTTTTGTTTCGTCTCATGTTAGGCAGTGCTCCTCATGCCATGTAGGAACATGCAGGTGGTGTAGGGATGTAGCATAGGAATCTTTGCATGCTCAATGGAGCTGTTATTTAATATTTCAATGTGTTTATTTTCTGTCTGTCTTTTCCTGAAGCCCCCCTTTACCTCACAGACGTGCTGACCTGTATGACCTGAGCAAAGACCAAGAGCTGAACCTTGCCTACATTTCTTCTGTTCCACATGGCGGCATTGAACAAGTTCGGATTCACTGGTTACTAGAATTAGTTGCTCTTAGGTAAGCAAACACCTCAAGTCGAAGTCTAGGAAAATGTGACACATTGAAGGGTCCAGCAGGTGCTCACTTTGGTATTTATCTTAGCTGAATTGCAAGCTAGGCATATCTTTGCTTCTGTGGAAGTCAGCTAAGTTCCAACAGATGGGAATCATTCTGGAATTTTAAGAGATGTAGAATGATACAGTTTCTACTGAGAAGCTGAGAGATTAGAAAGATGGCTTACTTTTTAGTCCTTTAATGTAGGAGACGTAATACAGCAAAAAAGTCCAACAAAGGTTGATAAAAGCCTTACTTACTGAGAGGTCCGAATGAAAGCTGCCACTAATCCTTCTGCCTGTACTAGGAGTTACTTTTTGCCTCCTGAAGCCATCTGTGCACTGCATTCATTGACAGGTAGTGAGAATTAAAACAGGTGGATTCAGGTAAGACCAGTTAGCATCCCGTTCCAAAAGGTTTCATATACAAACGGCATTTTTAGTTTTAGGGAAATGCATGTCAGACTTTAGGAGAACACTTGGAATTCATTGCCTTTCAAGTCCCTTTTAACTCAGTCCCTTTTAACTTGAATGCACTCATATCAAGATCTCGGTGGGAACGGCCAAATAACCAGATGCTTAGAGCAGGAGCAATTGGTCTATGAAGAAAGACAAACCATAAAAACCCCATGAAAAATTGTAATAGCTCTTAAAAGTTCTGCTTGGCTCAGACTCTTGGCTGAGAAGATCATATTTGCAGTCCACATCATTGTTGCATCTGCTGTCCCAGACGCAGAAGAATGGGAATTTGCCACTGTGGGGAAGCAACAGGGAAGGAGAGTTCAGACTCTGAAACTGGCCTGTGAGCAGGGGAGTAGGGAGTTTCAGAACGTGCATTAGGAACAGCGTTTTTCTTCCTCAATATTAAGGAGGTGATTGTGTATGTCGGTTTTTTAGGAAGGTGGTCGTAAGTCCTGCACGCAGGTAAGTATTGCATCACTACCCCAGTGTGGCCTCTGTTACTCCATCCGTGAGTATAGCAGGTGACCGAGCTCCTTGCTCTCATCCTTCCTTGTGGAAGTTTCCACTAAAAACCCTTTCTCGTGTGTGTCTCCCTCTCTTACTGGACTGTGGAATATGTACTCTTGGAGTGAACCAGTGTCAAGGACAACTGTCTGTGCTCACCATTTTCAGAGTTTCTGTCTTAGAGATTTCTCCTGGGAGATGGGTTGTGTCTTTCAGGTAGCCAGTTCACTTAGGAAAAATGAATGAGTACCTCTGGAAAGAAAGCAGCCACATCTATACTTCGAGCCCAGAATCTCTTCTGGCAGCCTGTCTTAGCTATGCCATTGTGTTGAATTGGTCTTTCCACATGATTGAGGGAGAGGAATGTATCTGTCATGGAATCTGCTCAGCCTCTGTGGGGACTGAGTCTTTGGAAATGTGGGATACAGTCCTTGACACAATCAAAATTCTAGGACTGTGGAAACATAGCAATCAATCAAGAAGTCTCCAAAAAAGCTGTAGTGTCTCAAAGGTAGGATTCTAATGCACTAGCCTGAATCTTTAGCCCATCTTTGACATGTAGAAATTATAAACTGCTACTGTTTAGAACCAAGCTAAAATTTCTCATTTTGCAGAAAAATGTGTATTTGTCAAGGACAAAAAGACACTTAAGTTGTGGGAGGACAAGCAGTGCCAGCAGTTTTGGAAGGGGAAGGAGCATGGAGCCTGCAGACAAACACTGATACTGGAAAAACCAACAGGAGCTGGAATATAAGTCTGAGCAGACTTAAGTTCAATGCTGATGCTTAATTTTGTGCATGTGTAAATCTCTTACTGGACCAGAAGGATGTAAAGAGGCTTTGAATGCAACCATCTGGGTACAGAACTGTATTATACCATGGGGTTGATGAGTAGACAACACTCCTTGGAATGTGGAGATGGGCACTTGACTGAAGAAGAGCACTTAAAAAAACAGGGGAACTCTGAGGAAGTCTAAGAGATAGAGGCTTTGCTTTTCTTCACAGTTTCCACCATCTGTAAAAAAGGTTCCATAAATGTTTCTGCTAAGAAATAGATGTGCTCAAAATAAAAAACTGCCATATTCCCATTTTCACTTCTCTAATGGTCTTTCTCATTATGCTTTCTAATCCCCCAGTACCAAGTGCATCCCTTTATTTTAACATTTTCTAGTACAGCAAGCCCCCCTCTTTATCCTTGTCTTTATTTGGAGTTAGCCCATTATTTTGCCACCTGTGAAAGGATACCACAAGGCAAACTGTTTTCAAAGAACTCCTAGTTTTATTTTCCAACCAATAGCACACATTTGTCTCTTGCTCTTGGTCTTGTGACACAGTAATATTCAGGATTGTGGGGAAATCCAGGGTGTCTTTCATGGACTGGGCAGTTCCCAGGTTGCTGGTTACCAGTGCCAGTGAAAAGAGCTATTTTGACACCTAGACCACACATTCTGGCCATGCTTCACTAGTCAACAAGACAGGACACTTTGAGCTGAAGACTCCTGCTCTTTGCCCAGTTCCAAGGGACACACACAGTCCACAAGTTAAGAATCCTTTCCGGTTCTTATGTAGCAGTACTAAGATTTGTTGGATACATGATACATGGTAAATCGCAAGGCATCACAGTGAACAAAAATATAGTCAACCTACATGAAGCGTATAGCATTTCCTAAAAGGCATATAATGGTTTTTATTTCAATATTAGTATTAACCTAGTAGGAATTACAAGCTTATCCCCAGCTCCTCTCCAAGACATGATAGCTAATTTCTGGTAGTTTAGGAGAGAAGAGAATCAGCAGTTTTTGTTAGTTTTCAATCTTCATATCTTTAATCTTAGTATAACTCAGTATAGCAAATATAGATGTACCAGAAAAAGGCTTGCTTTTTTAGTTACCTTTTACATACTCCTTAGAAATAATTCAGCATCCCTACATCATAGCACTGAAGCTGTTTCCATGCTGTATTTGACAATGTCTGACACAGTTGATTGTGAGGCAGCTCTGCTAGTAAAACCAAAACAGGAAATTGTTCTTACGGTTTCTTCTGACCAATAATTTCTTTCTTCATAGTATAAGTTCTAAAGTTTACCTTCTCTCTTATGTGTAGTCAAGTATCTTTACTTGGGTATCCTTTGGTACCACACTTAAAATAAATATGGTGAAAAAGAGACTTCCCACTCTTACTGTCTTATCCTCTTCGTTATTCTCCAGAGACTCTTGCGAGGGTACACCTTCAATTTGAATTTATCTTCCCTTTTTTTTGTCTTTTAAAATGAGATTAATTTGAAGTTAAGGGTATCTTTGTATTTTTTTTTTCTTTGTGTTCTACGTTGGTAGCTGGATCCATAAAGCTAAAAAAAGTGTAGATTGGTAGGATGCTTTATTTGACTTCCAGTGACAGCTTGCTATAACACAGTGGCCTAAGAGTGTCTGTATTGGTACTGTCTGGTACTCTTATACACCCATTTGCCTTGTTCAACCCAAACAGTACCTTAAAAGAGGTATTCCCTGATGAAAGAATGGTTACGCACAAAAGCAGGTACAAAGCAGTTTTTGTCCTTGGGCCCTGCTCACTTCCTTTTAGAACAGAAAGAAGCTAATCATACCAAGTCAGCAATTTAAATAATAGTGTGGGTTGTTTTATGACAGGAAAATACTGATAATGGTCAGTCCTTGAATCTCATGTCAGATGTTTCTGTCAGGTTTTGCTGCTTTAGCACTACTAACAGTGTGCAGCTGACAAGCTTCTTTTGTAATGAGTGCATGAAAACGTCAACATTGAATAACCTAATAGTGTGCTAGTTGTAGCCCCTGTGAAGGTGTTTTAGGTCTTTTGGAAGTGTTCCTCTTTTCCTCTGAGAAAATACTTGTTTCTGAGAGCCAGACAGGCTCTGGGGCACCTGGAGAACCTTGGTTTGGCTGTTCTTTCATTCAGTGACCTAAAAAGTTGAAATGAACAAGTCGTACAATGTGTTGACTTGACTTTTTTTTTTAAAAGGGACAGCAAAGAAATGCTTTCTAGAGTCTGTTAGTTGTGAGAGAGACAGCTGTGATAGAATTTCCTTCCATGCTTGGTGATGTGCGAACCTGACATGAAAAAGGAGAGAGAGCGAGCACAGCTGTCTTACCTTCTGTGCAGGTAATTATAAACTTGAGTATGAAACAGAATATTCTGCCCATGCCGTGGGCCCGAATGCTGAATACTGTGTTACAGTCAAAATCCAAGTATTCTTACTTGTGAAGAGAGAACCTGCATATACTACGATACAACTGATGACATAAAGCATAATGAACAGCAGTAAATGCAAATTATTATAGAAAGTAACCAGCCCCAGAAAACATGGTCTAGTAGACCTCAAATCAAAGATTAATATGATAGGAAAAAAACGCCAAACAAACAAAACCCCCACAGCATCTGTAGTGTGTACAAATGGTGAAAATTTTTCAATATAGAGAGATACACAGGTTACAAAGCATTGCTCTGTGTACTTGACCCATGTATGTTACTTGTAATACTTAATTAGCATTGCATCAGAGAAGACCGGCCAGGCAGTTCTGACTGATCCATCAATCCCCTTCAAGAAAACTCATAGACTGACCTTCCCACCCTGCCCTTATTTTCTCCTATTTTTCTTTGAAACCAGGCAGGCATTTGTAGGAAGATAGTGATGTGCTGCATCACAGCTGTGAGGTTTTATGTTTGATGGTCCTTATGTATCCCTGAATTAGAGTTGCATGTGCCCACCAGCGGCAGCTTATTTTACGGGATGGTACAACTGGCTGGGTAGCTGCCAGTTAAAGCCATTCATTTTTCTTAATCCTGTTTATCCTTTTGCTAGTTACAAAATTGTGCATCAGAGTCATATTTCTTCCAGCATGATTAGGGGCATCATAGCCTTCAGTAACTAATTATGACAGATTTAATCCGATAGAAAGGATGACTCATGTGACTCCAAAACCAGCAATTTTTGGAAATGGTAATTTTGAGAGGGACCTGTGGTGGATCATAGTTTTTTCTCCTGTGGGAGGTTATGCTATTAACGAGGTTATGCTTGTGTGATCAAGATGGAGAGATATTCTACATTCCACAATATTTTATATGTTTTATTTTTATGCAAACAGTGGAGACTTGTTTAGGAGTACACCTAGAATGATTGGAAGGGGCAGGGCCTTGCAAGCCACAGTTTAAACCATTATGTGTCCAAAATGCCATACTGATTTCATTTTCGTGGAAGTGGCTTAGCTTTCTTAACACAAACCAGACATTAAATCACTGGTGGGGGGGCAACACTGGGCAGGCCTTCTGCCACAACAGTCCCCTGACATCCGTGTTGGGTCACAAATGATCATGGTATGATGGTCAGGTCAATCCCAAACTACCTTCACTTGCATTTTAAAGTGAAGGTGGTAGTCTAACCTTTCCAAGCTTGTCCTGGACTGCCTCCCCAGTGGCTGTTCTATGTGGCATATGACATGAAGTGGAGCTCTTTGGGAGGAATGGTTTTACACAGCCAACAGTGTGTCTGATAATTTACTTGTTGCAAACTACCCCTCTCCATCTGTCACTTTGTAGTGAGTCATCAGGGAAGACACAGGGTTAAACTGAGCAATCTGCTGGAAGCTTTTGGTCTTTTGCAAACAGCACAGCATTATGTATACTGTAGAATAGCATTTCCTGCATACATCCAAAATCCTTTCCAAAGTAACCCCCTCTTTTTAGAGAGTCTATCACTGAGGGGTTGCAGCAAGCCAGGAGAACAGAAATGTTTAAATTCTTGTAGTCTTTCAGGATTTCCTTTAAAGTATTAACTCCAGTGGTATCCAAAAATGAGATGGAAGAGCAATCTACAACAAGGGCTTGGAAATCAATTTGCTTAGGAACTAGTTGCAAAGTGGTTTCTCCGATGCCCAGTCCATTAGCAGTTCTGTGATTTCCCTTTTTCAGATGCTGCTTTTCCTTCTTCTCATATTTCTTCCTCCTAGCAGCTTCTAGGTTGGGATCTAAATTGGTCAGTCTGTACAGAGACTTTATGAAGTAGTTTCTATTTGCATAGTAAAGTGGGGCCTCAAACCGAAATATTTTGACCTTCGGAATAGTAGAAAGATTTTCATATTCTAAGTCATCCTCATAAAAGCTTGTGTCTTGGATCTGACCAAGCAGGGCTGTCCGTGGCCGCTGGGTCCGAACAATGATGCATAACATGGAGAAAACAATGCCAACCAACAGCCCTATTTCTGTGCTGACCAAGGCAGAGGCAGACATGGTAACTACCCAAACAAGTGTGTCCACCTTATTCACCTGGTATCGTGCTGGCACATCTCGGAACTTCCTCAGGGCTCCCCGAAGGCTGACAATGATAATACAAGCCAGGACACACTTCTGCAAGGAGTAGAAGAGAGGTGCCAGGAAGAGCAGCACCAGCAAAACCACCATTGCACTAATTACTCCAGAGACTTGAGTCTGGCAGCCCGTAGATGTTTTGACGAGTGTTTTTGCCAGAGCTGCACTGGTTGCAAAAGAGTGGAAGAAAGAAGGAATGATGTTGCAGAACCCCACAGCAAACATTTCCTGATTGGCTCGGATGGTGTAAGCGTATTTCTTTGCAAACATTTCAGAGAGGGATACAGTGAAGACAAAACTGACTATGGCAAGAGGCAAAGCATCTAGAGCAACTCGGAGCATTAAGTTGAAATCTGGTACCTTTGGAGGGATAAATCCTGTTGGAATAGCTCCAGAAACACTGGATGCATACACTTCATTTAACTTACCATAGTGTGACACCAGTGTTGCGACAACAATAACTACCAGCTCTGTGGGAAGAGGAAATTTCAGTTTGTGCTTGTACCGATCTCCGAGTTCCTTAGCAGTGACCAGCACCACGATACAAATGGCACTTGTGATGACATCGCAAAGGTTAGCCTGAGAAATGTTCCGGAAAATGTTAATCCAAGTAATAACAAGCATCCCATGCCCTTGGCTACGTGGAATTTTTATTCCAATCAGATACTTCACTTGAGCTGTTAAAATGGTTAAGGAAGCACCGGTTGCAAAGCCATCTAGTACGGACTCAGATAGGTACATAGATACGAAACCCAGACGGAAGATCCCCATTAGAACCTGAGGAAACAGAAGAAGAAAAAAAAAACAAACCTTCAGATCCTCACTATGATTTGTTAACAATGCTCAGAGTATAACATTGGATTTTGAAGAATGACAAGAGATAGCTTCTTAGCAAATATATAGAAATCACATTTAGTGATGATCTCTGTCCCAGGAAAAGAAGCAGACTCTGACAGACTCTGATACCTGGGTCAGTTTTTCTCAGATGCCCATGGGCAACAAGAGCACATTATTTAATTGCTCTGCTAAGGAATTTATGGTGGCCTCGGAAGGGAAATAACATTCACTGCAGGGCTTACAAAATACACTGAGGAGGAATTTCTCAGGCAGTTTTTCTTTAAGCCTCAGCACTCATACCCTTTGAATAGGAGTAACTCAAATCCTAATCTACCATGAGGAAAAATGAACTTTACCTTGGTTTCCTATCTATATGAAAATGCAGGAAACATGGAAGTTTACATTTACTTTTTACTATTTGGACTATAATCCATAGGGTACAGAACAAAACTATAGTTACAGTATTACTATTAACTATAATATCAAACCTCTGAAAAATTCACTAAGAACTGGGCTCAAAAAACCTATCATATGCTAAGTTTTGTAATGTTTCAATTCAACTAGATGAATACAACGGTTTTGATATAAAACAAACAATCCTAGTTCAACTGAATCTACAGGAACAGCTTTAATAGACATGAAAGATCTGTATTATCTGCTTTAAAGTCCTATTTTTTCCAGCAAGTCACTTCTAGGAATCTCCACTGAGTTTCTGCTAGCAAGCCCATCTGCAGTATCAAGGCAGAATCAATGAAGTAAGGCTGCAAAGAGTTACACTAGGTTGGGACTTTCTTGCAATATGCAGGCATATTTCTTCCCTGCAAACTGCAGGAAAAGTATTACTGTTCTAGACAATTTGTTCTTAATAGAGAATTGAAATCTGAGGATATGTAGCAGAAAGCAGAAGGCTGCCTCATGAATTTTTACAGCTATATACTGTAAAAATATTTACAAAATTTACTTAAGATTCTGCTTCTGCTCTGGAACAAGAGACTTAGAATTTCTCCTTTGCTTTATAAATCACAACTTAAAAGACGTAGCATTTAGAAAGAGTACAAATGTCACAGATCCAGCTCAATCCAAATTTCAAGTCTTGTCTTAGGTAGCTGCCTTGATATTAAAGAACATAAAGTATTAGATTCCAAAAAGTGACTGGTCTCTTAGGCTTTGAAGTAAACCATTTGGTTGATATTCCTAGCTTTTCCAATAGGGGTCCCTATTTTACAGGAGAAATTGGTCTTTCCACTCCCAGAGTAAGAGAAGTTGAATCCACTCTGCGAAAAGGACTTTGTAGGCTTGATTTTCAGGTAGGGATTTCAAACAAACAAACAAAC
>VWZS01007442.1:0-10300 GCA_013397075.1 Rhabdornis inornatus | reverse complement strand
GGTCCTCCAGCTCATGGCACTGAGACCCGCTTCGTCCATCATCCGNAGCCTCCTCCAGAGGCTTCTGTGTTGAAGACAGAAGCAAAGAATGCATTAAACACCTCTGCCTTGTGTCTGCCCCTGTTTGTGAGGTGACCATCCTCATCCTGTAACAGGCCAATGTTATTTTTACACTGCCTTTTGTAACTAATATATTTGAAAAAGCTCTTTTTGTTGTCCCCCACAGTTCTGGCAGCTTCAACTCTAATTGAGCTTTGGCCGCGTGAATTTTCTCCCTACAGTGGCAAGCAGTATCTCTGTATTCTTACCCATGTCAGTTGACCTTGCTTCCACTGGCCATACACCTTCCTTTTTTGCCTTATTTCCAAAAGGAGATCCCTGCTCAGTCGATCCAACCTTTTGCTTTGCTTGACTTCTGACATTTGGGAATTGCCTGCTTCTGTGCCCTTTAGGAGGTGATGTTCAAAAAGTGACCAGCACTGATGGACCCCAGTGCCTGCAAAAACATTTTCCCAGGGAACCTTACTAGTTGCCTGAGCAGCCCAAAGTCAGCTCTCCTCATGTCCAGAGTTGAGGTTTTGCTGGCACTTTTCCTTCTGTCACCAGAGATTTTAAACTTGATTGCTTCGTGCTCCCTTGGTGGCCAAGACGGCTGCCAATCTCCTTCACTCATGAGATCCACTCTGTTGACAAGTAGTAGGTAAGCTCCCTTTGTTCCTGTTCCATAAAGTTGTCATCCAGGTGTTTTGGGAATCTTCTGGCCCATTTCATACCGGCTGTGTGATTCTCCCAGTTAATTTCTGGCAAGTTGAAGTCCCCTATAAGGACTGTGTACTTGGAAGCATCCCTTAGTTCCTTAAAGAATAATTCATGAGCATCATTGTCCTGTCTTGGTGGTCTATAGTAGACTCTGACAATTACATCCACGTTATTTGTCTGCCCCTTGATTCTTATTTAGAGGCTCTTGATTGTGCCATTGCCAACTGTGAGCTCTGTACATTGTAACCCTTCTATTACATAGAGTGCCACCCCTCTGCCTCTTCTGCCCTGCCTATCCCTCCTGAAGAGCCTGTAACCACCCAGCATGGCACTCCAGTCACAGGACTCATCACACCAGGTTTCATTTATACCAATGATGTAAAATCTCTGGGACTGGGCCAAAGCCTCGAGCTCGTCTTGTTTAATCTTCGTGCTGTGTGCATTAGTGTAGAAATATTTCAGGTGTGGTACATTATAGCCAACACCTTGTGAAACAGATTGAGGGATCCGATTAGTGCTCGTTTCCTCAAGTTTTGGCACAGCATCCCATCAATCATCACTGGCAAGCCTGGTTTTGTCCGTTTTCCCCTTCCAGTCTAGTTTAAAGCTCCATCAATGAGCCCTGCTAGCTCCTGTGCTAGAATCCCTTTTCCCCTCTGAGAAAGGTGCATCCCATCAGGTGTCAGTAGATCAGGTGTTGAGTAGATCTCCCCATGGTCAAAAACCCCAAGATTTTTCTGATTACACCAGTATCGGAGCCATGCATTGACTTGATGGATCTGCCTATTCCTTCCAATATTATTTGTTGTTTGTTACCAGAAGCGTCAAGGAGATCACTACCCGTGCTCCAGATCCCTCTACCAACCATCCCAGGGCACTGAAGTCTCTTTTGATTGCTCTCAGACTTCTCTTTCTTATTTTGTTGCTGCCAGTTTGAACAGCCAATAGTAGATAGTAATCAGAGGGCCTTACTAGACTGGAAAGTTTTCCAGTAATGTCCCTCATCTGAGCCCCTGGGAGACAGCCAACTTCCCTATGAGTTTGGTCCGGTCTGCATATTGGCTCAGCTGTTCCCCTTAGAAGGGAGTCTCCTATAACAACTACTCTTCCTTTTAACAGAGAAGGTTCTTATGTGGGGTATAGGTGGTGATGTTTTAGGACACCCCACTATCCCAGAAGGACCTTCACCCACCTCATTGGTTGTCTGGCCTTCTAGTTCCAGAGCCTCATACCTGTTGTAGAAGGTACCTGTCCTACTTGTCAAATTCTGAGGAGAAGGAACCTTCTTCTTTGTACGTGCAGTGACCTGTTTCCAGCCTTCATCTTAAACAGACCCTTGACTGACAGTTGACCCTCTCTGTACTGTCTCCAGCACCTCAATGTCCTTCCTGAACTGAGGGGCCCAGAGCTGCACATAGTAATCGAGGTGTGGCCTCACCAGTGCCAAGTACAAGGGGACAATCACTTCCCTGGTCCTGCTGGCCACACTATTGCTGATACAAGCCAGGATGCCACTGGCCTTCTTGGCCACCTAGGTACATGCTGGCTCATGTTCAACCTCTGTTGACCAGCATCCTAGGTCCTATTCTGCTGGGCAGCTTTCCAGAAACTCTGCCCTCAGCCTGCAGTGCTGCATGGGGTTGTGTCATGATTTGATACTGGCCAAATGCCAGGCACCCACAAAAGTCGTTTGTTCACTCTCTTCTGTTATAGTTGGGCAGAGGAGGGGAAAAAAATTAATGAAGGGCTCATAAGTTAAAGACTGGGAGAAAACACTCTAAGGGCAAAACAGGTTCAAATTTAAAGGTATAAGGTAAATTTATTATTAACAGAATCAGAGGAGGATAATGAGAAGTAAAATAAGCCTTTAAAACACTTCCTCCCCCCAGCCCCTCCCTCTTTCCCACCGACAGCGCAGGGAGACAGGGCATGGGGGTTTTGGTCAGTTCATCACTCAAGTTCGCTCAGGGAGAGGAGTCTTTTCTCTTCTATGCCGTGGGGTCCCTCCCACAGGCAGTCTTCCCAAAACTGTTGTGGCGTGTGTCACTCGTCCACGGGGTGCAGTCTTTTAAGGATAGGCTGCTCTAGTTTGGGAGCAAGGGCTTTCTTTATCTCTGGAAGCAGGGGCCCTCTCTATTTGGGTTTCTCATTGGATCACAGCTTTCTCTGGCATCTACTTGCTCTGGCGTGAGCACTTTTCCCACAGGCTGCAAGTGGATCTCTGCATCCCCAGTAGACGTCATGCATTACAGGGGGATGGTTTGTTTCACCATAGTCCTCACCACGGCCTGCAGAGGAATCTGGGCTCCAACAGTTGGAGCACCTCCTCCCCCTCTTTTTTTCCACTGACCTTGGTGCAGCTATGTTGCTTTCCCTCACATGTCCTTACTTCATCCTCTTCTCTGACTAGAAGAAAAACTGCTGCTTGTAGGTACCATTGCCAACAGGTTCTACCAATTCAAAGATTCCTACAGGATCTTGCAGTGTCGAGAGGTCGATCTCGTCTAGGTTCTGTGCTGGAGAGTTGTTTGCCATGTTTCTGCTGCTGGCCAGGTAGCCCCGCCACCACCGAGCGGGCAGTGGCGGCTGCCACAGTGCTGACGCTATTAAATGCCTTTCTTCATGCGGAGTGCCGCCACCCCTGCCCTTCTGCCTGTGGCGCTGCTGGCTAGGAGAGGCCAGGCAGGCAAGGTCTGAGGCAGCGCATCACCACTAACTGTTGGGATGGCCCTGGGAGCGGCAACTCGCCATCCCTGGAAAAGTACTGCTCCTGTGCTGTTTTGATTTTTTTCTTAAATATGTCATCACAGAGGCATTACCAACCTCTCTCATTGGCCCAGTACCATGTCCATCTTCAGAGCCATTAGAGATTGGCTCTGTTGGACATGGTGGAAGCTTCTAGCAGCTTCCCCTGCTACCAAAAACCAGGCTGTTAACCAGGCTGTGCCAAATCAACACAGATTGTCATGGCAAAAGTGCAGAACTTGGCACTTGGCCTTGTTGATTCTCATACAATTGGCCTCAGCCCATTGATCCAGCCTGTCCAGATCCCTCTGCAGAGCTTTCCTGCCCTCCAGAAGATTGATACTCCAACCCAACTGCGTGTCATCTGTGAATTTTTCTGATGAGACTCTATTCCCTGTTGAAGGCACAATCCCAGTTGGAGGCACAAAGCTCAGCTAAAGACATTCTTTTAGGAGAGGAGGAGAGACAGTCTGTTGACCAATCCTGAGCAAGCAGAGGTGGTTTTCCCCCTCTGACTCTTTCCTCCCCAAAGCCCTCCTTTTATACTATAAATTTTTGGCCCTTCCCAACGGGATAGAACAATCACATGTTATAGGTGGTGTTTGGTAATGTCAGTCATACATGTATTACATGTCTCATGCTGTTCCTCATTTGCATTCATAGGGGTGTAAAAGATAATATGTAAATGGGGCTTAATGAGGGTCTTGGTTACCTTTGGTCAGAATTTATACTTGGCAAAAGATGTACAATAAACACTTTGATCCTCCTCCACATGCTGAGGCAGCAGTAAAAGCTGCATGACCTTCATCAGAGGGTCTTTGTGTGCATCCTTATCTCTTTAATGGACCAGATTTACAAGGAGGCTGGTTTTTTGCAGTGGAGGGAGCGCGACTATTGGCTAGTACAGAGATGTGGGTGCTCTTCTGTGTCTCACTGAAAGAACATTGGGGGATGAGGCCTCTGCTTCACTCCAGACATCCTTCAGTCATTAGGCCTTGCTTAAGTCAGGTGCAAGATTAGCAAGTAGCCTAGCTCATAATTTTCTCAACCAGCTTCATCAATTCTTCACTGTCTTAAAGCAACACTGTACAAATCTTACCATTTTCCACACATGGTATTGTGGCCAAGTCTTTAAGTGTAACCAAAAGAGACCAGATGTACTAGTGTGGAAAACACCTTTTAAAATTTGAGACATAACCTAGTCAGTAGTTGGAGCTTTAGGAGTCAAAAGAGGTGAATTTCTTCTGTACTACTGAGGTGCTGCACGACTCTGGGTGAGTCACTCTGCCTGTGTGTGTTGGTTTCTTCTGTCTTATCTTTTGGGGATTATTATTAAATTTCATGACTACTGCTAGACAGTGCATACCACAGTGATGCCTCAAGTTCTGTCTGGGGCATCTGGGCAGTAGTAATACAGTAGTGACTATAAGGAAGCCTCTGGGTTTCCTGTGCCAATCAGACTAGTTTTACACCTCTCATTCCAGTGAACACAATCTGGGATTTCCTCTTGAGCTATACAATTACTAAGTTAGATGCAGCACAGACCATAATGAAACAAGACTTTGTAGCTTTCAAGCTACCCAAGTATTGCTGTGTATGGAATAGAGTATGCTGGATTTGAGCTAAGACTCATTGAAGTTTTGCATTTCCACAAAGCATAGGCACAATATAAAGGTAAACACTTTGCCTGCTTCTGAAATTCACTGTCAGAGGTTTAATTTGATGTGTGGAGGTCGATTAAATGTCAAGGTTGTGGATTTTAGTAAATTATCTATGTAAGCATGTAGGGTTTTTTTCCTCTTTGTTAATTAAATCTATGAATTAACATGGCAGAAACAATCACGTACTTGATTTTTCATTGGTGTTACAGTAGATAGTGTTCCTCATATTTGCTGTTTCACTTCTCTTTTTTTGGAGCCTGGTTTTTCAAGGTACAGTGCTCCTTGCTTTTGTACATTAAAGTTCCTCATCATGGTGACTCATAATGAAAGAAACCTAGAAGCAGTTCAGAAAGAGGCCCTCCCCCTGTAAACTGAAGGGAAATGTACCCAGTAACATATCCACTGACAAGTCCTGTGCAGAATAGCATTTATTAAAAATAAGTATGGAGCAATGCTTCAGTGCCAGTACCCAAATGGCATGTTGTTTTCCCTTTGTGCTCTACAAGTTGATATTCCTGTCTCATAGGGGTCTTGTCCATCTGCATGATGCAGTATTAGCAATTTAATAGCATGTCAGTGTAAGTATTCAGGAATAAAACACCAGAATGCTTCTGAAATGCTAATAATCGAGTAATAGGCACAGGATCAAACTCCTAATTAATGCCATGTCAATACTAGTGACTTTCCCTGGGTGATCCTCCTTTCCCTGACAGGGTATTAAGTGCCATGTTGTTGTGGATTTTTTCTTGTATTGGTTATTTGGGTTGTTTTGGTTTAATTTAATTTCCCCAAAAAATGTCTTGGTTTAATTTGAATTTCCCGGCCAACGCACCAAATAATGTCATAGTTTTGATTTGCCAATTTAAATATACTCATTTTCTGTTGTGAGACAGAACCAGGAGCAACAGAGCAAGGCAGGCCTAAAACTTAAAAGGGTATAAAAAAACTTTATTAACTACACAAAGAAAAGAAAGAAAAGCAAATTCAGAATAAGATCTTCAGACCACTCTTTCCTCCCCTCTCCTAACCTTCATAACAACAAGACAAACATGCAAAGACTACTTCAGTCAGTTCCCAGCTTAAACAGTCCTTTTTCAGTTCACTTCAGAGAGAGAAGTTTCCTCTTGTCAGGCCATAGGGACTTCTCCACAAGGAGGGANCAAGTCTTATATGAGCATTGAAAGAGTTAATATTTCACACAGGGAAAGCAAGACTGCAGTGTTGGAGCTGTGCCAAGATCTCAGAAACTCGGCCGAGCTGGAAAAGGAGAAGGAGGGGGGAGTGGCTGGGATCTCAGTCTGGCTCCCTGGGTCTCCCTGGCCACTGTGAATGGCCATCCCTTCTCCCTGCCAGGCCATGATAGCTCCCCAGACAGGGGGGCCCAGCCCTGCCCCCTGCCAGGCCCGCAGGCCTGCAGTGGAGCCAGGCCTGGGCCGGTGTTACCTGCACTGCTGCCGGAAAAGAAAGAGAGCTCTTTTCCAGGTTACCTCCTTCAAAATGTGTGTTCATGGAACGAACTAACTTTCTCCAATTGGTTCTTCAGGCTGTCAGTAACCAAACCAGCCTTCAATTGGTCCCATCAACTCACAGAGGAAGTTCTCATAGAGAAAAACCTTTGAGTCTGTCCTTCCCCAGGCGAAACCAGCACACCAGGGTAAGGGGGTACTTGTATAAAATTTGCATCCTTGTCTTGAGTTTCAATAACTAAAGAATTTTGAAACACAATGTGTCTTTGCCTCACTTATTTTCTAGAGGCATTAACTAAAAGGTAACTTCATATACAGCTTGTACAGAAAGTACTATAGCAAGGGCTCTGATTAAGACATCTCTTTTTCTTACTCTCCTTTCTCCTGCTAGGTCTGTCTTTGGGGACTGCTCATATAGTGAACTCATACAGCCAGAGAACTGAGAGTGGAGTACTGTCACATCTGGTGGATAAATTAGGAATAATACATTAGGTAGCTTTTTGATTAGGTAAGAAAATAACACTTAACAGAACTAGTTGCCTGAATATTATTAGTAGCAAAAACTAATTTAAGTGCAGCAAAAGGCATTTCTAGTGACTCTGAGTAGAACTTTTTTTCAGAAGATGAATGCGAAAGTTTTCCAAGTGTCTTCCTTCCCCCTGCTATTTAATATGCCATGGCAAATAAATGCCTTTGTTTTGAAGCTGCTTCTTTATTTTCATAGGTTGAGGATGGAGATACCCCTTCCTCTAGCTTTAAAAAGGCAGAGGTTGCTTGTTTGTTTTATCTTAATTTTTTTTCTTCGTCTCTTTCTCTTCTCTGGTTTGGTGAATCAAGAGAATAAAAATATCTCCTGCTTGATGCTTGCTTTGATGGTATTTGGACACGGTAGGGGTGACAAGGGGGACCCTTTCTGTCCCATCCCATTTGCTGCAGATCACTTCTCCATCTCTTCTTCCCCAGATACTTGGCAGCTTTTGCTGTAAGTCTGTCTGTCCAGCGTTCCATATTGTCTCTACCTCAGGATGTGAACTATAGCAACAGTATAAATGGGGCCCTTTATCAGGAGATTTTGTGGGACTGCAGGAGTCTCAGCTGAGCAGCAGCAAGGAGGAACCCCACACCAAATGCAGTGTAGCTCTTTTTCATGACACAGACTTGACTGCAGGTAGCTGGCTTTTCCATCATTACAGTTATTTTCTCTTAATGTGTCTAATAACAGTAAAATAACTATATCCACGGGGGGCTGTAACTAAACGAGTAAGTAGAATGCTTTCTTAAACTTTTGTTAAAATGACTTTTCAGTCTATGGAAATTTTATTAACTTTGAACTCTTGTATCTTTTTTATTTGAATCTTTTGTTGATGCTGACTGTATTACACTCTTTTACCCTATTCTACAAAATATAAACTATTTTTTATTAATTTTAGTATGTAAATGGCACAGCTCATTGTGCTGAGTGCATCTTTTGTCTGTATCCTGAAAGGAAGACATGGTTTGAACGTGTCTGCCTGTGCTAGTAGGAGGCCCAAAGTTAAAGAAAAACTGGATTCTGCTCAGAATTTGGTTAAAGAGATTTTGCATTCCTTTGCTTGTAACTGTTTCTGATGGCTCATGTATGCAAGATTATTTTCCATTAAATATGATGTACCCTTGTTCTTTGAAATATATTACAGAGCTCTTTCACAATAGATGACTAATTCTCATATCAGAGTTTGGTACTTATGCTACAGAAATACTGCAGTAGTGCACTGAGGTACATTAAGGTACATCATTGTATTTTGTCTGTCTGGAATGGAAATAATTTCTCCATAGCAGCCCTCCCAGTGCTGTGCTTTGCATTGGTAGCCAGAAAGGTGTTGAGAACACACCAGTGTTTTGGCTATTGCTAAGCAGCGCTGGCACAGCATCAACGCTGTCTCTCAACATTCCCCCATCACCAGTAGGCTGAGGGTGGGCAAAATCTTGGGAGATGACACAACTAGGACAGCTGACCCAAACTGACAAAAGGAATGCATCAGGCACAGCATTGTCAGCCAGTCAAGGGAGGGGATTGCCCCACTCTGCACTGGTGCAGCCTCACCTTGAGTACTGTGTGCAGTTATGGACACCACTATATACCAAGTATATTAAGATATTAGAGAACGTCCAAAAGAGGGCAACAAAGATGATGAAGGGCCTTGAGGGGAAGCTGTATGAGGAGTGGCTGAGGTCACTTGGCTTGTTCAGCCTGGAGGAGACTGACAGAAGACATCGCAGTCTACAACTTCGTAGTGAGGGGAAGAGGAGGGGCAGACACTGATCTCTTCTCTCTGGTGACCAGTGACAGGACCTAAGAGAATGGCATGAAGCTGAGTCAGGGGAGGTTTAGGTTGGATATTAGGAAAAGGTTCTTCACCCAGAAGGTGGTGGGGCACTGGAACAGGCTCCCCAGGAAAGTGGTCACAGCACCAAGCCTGCCACAGTTCAAGGAGCATTTGGACAATACTCTCAGTCACATGGTGGGATTCTTGGGGCTGTCTTGTGCAGGGCCAGGAATTGGACTTTGATGACTCTTGTAGGTGTCTTTCAACTAAGGATATTCTATGATTCTATGAAGTTTATTTCCGTTACCTTGCTAACCAGGGGGTCCCCAAAGCAACTCCCAGGTAGAGGTAGATGCAGGCACCATTAAACTCGGTCCGTGCCACAGGATCACTGGCTGCTGTTCACACAGGCTTATCAAGAGTTATTCCCAGGTGCAAGGTCACTTGATCGATTTACAATCCTTCTTAACAGTCTTCTGCTTTTCAACCCATTCCTCCCAGCATTCCACCCCCTCACTCAAGAGACTGCTGCTGCTGCTGCTGGGGCTGGAAATGTGGGATAGGGAGTTTACAGAGGCATTATTCACTGAGTTAACTGTCTGGATGGCTGATCCTGGGGAGTGGTGGTGAACAACATCCAGTTGGCATCTGGTCACTAGTGGGGGTCCCTAGGGCTCAGGATTGGGGCCAGATCTGTTTAATATCTTTATCAATGATTTAGATGAGGGGATCAAGTGCACCCTCAGTAAGTTCACAGACAACACTAAGTTGGGTGGGATTGTTGATCTGCTGGAGGGTAGGAAGGGTCTGCAGAGAGATCTGGACAGGGTGGATCGATGGGCTGAGGCCAATTGTATGAGATTCAACAAGGCCGAGGATTGGGTCCTGTGATTTACCAAAATATCAGTATTGGCCTAATACCGATACTCAACTGTGACAGACAAAAGACTCTCTAACAATTTAAAGTTAGAAAGTGTATTCAGCGCCGGGCAGCAGCGTGGGGCAACCCCCTAATAAGCACTGCCAAATTGCAGGTGATCACAGAGTCTATTTATTGATAAAAGCTTTAAATGATTACATATTCATAATATCAGCATCTCCCATTCTCTGCTTCCTATGGTAATTAGCTTGAATGGCTATTAAGCATGCGCGGTTGGCTTCTTGAATTAAGTCTGGGGTCGTTTTTGTGGGGAGGGGTCTTAAAAAGAGGAAGTAAGGCGAGTCTTCCTTGCCCTAAACTCTCGACCGTTTCTATCGATGACAATACAAATGACTTCTGGAAGAACTCCAATTTCCCTCCCTTCGTGACTTTGAATAAGTTTCTGGTTGCAATCGTTTGCGTTTCTTTGGATCTATTTACTAG
>VWZS01007438.1:0-62210 GCA_013397075.1 Rhabdornis inornatus | reverse complement strand
GCCCATAATGTTTTCTTAACAACTGCCACTGTATCTACCCTAACTACAATGCAAACACAGACAAACGCGTCAGTTATTAACGATCTGTCGCGTGCTCCGCGGCCTCCGAGCTCTCCTGCTGTGCCCCGGTCCCTGCCGGCTGCCCGCAGCGGTTCCGATGTTAAAAAGCCGCTTTTTGGGAGCAATCCCGCCAGCGAAAGCCGCGGCGCTGCTGCGCTGGTGCGCTGGAGCTGCCGCGTGTGTGCGCCACACAGCGCCAGGCTCTGCTCAGTGGCGCGTCCATGCGCACGCCATGGAGCGGCACTCCCCACGCTGCCGAGGTCCTGCGCCGCTGTGCCCCCGCGCCACGCCGAGGTCTCGCGCCGCCCCGGCTCCGCGCCACCCTGGACTCTTACCGTGTTGCAGGCGTAAGTTTCTGTGTAACTGTAGCAGGTTTCCGTCCGTAGCCGACCTGCCTGTGCTGCTGGCAGATTACCGGCCCGTCCCTGTGTCCGAAACCACGGAGAAATGGCTTCTTGCCTGCAGGGCAGTTGGAGAAACCCCAAGGCTTATTAAATCCCTGAAACAGGGACTCCCAGCCACACGTAAGGCTATTAAACTCGCAGGAAGGCCCCATGTTGGAGTCACCAACTGCAGGTGTTAAAAAGTGACTCTCCCCTAGCCCCCAACTAGCTCAGATACTAAGAGAAAGCCTGTTTCCCCCTCATGGACGGAATAAAAGATAACAAAAGAGGCTCTTCCCCCTCCCCGACGAGAATTCGAGGTTTATTTCTTGTAGGGTCCCAGGAGTGGAAAGAGAGCGAGGGCAGGGCACATAGGTCTTTTCTAGGGACTGGAAAGGGGGCAGGGAGAAATTGGATCTCTGCCAGCTAAGCAGACCAGAGGGGAGAAGGGTCAAACTACATGACATTCCAGGGGTGAGGGATTGACCATTTCCAATACATTTAGGGTACTGAGTTACAACAGTATAGTACAACAAAGATGCTTGTTTCCCTTGGCAGATCTTAACAAAAGGTATTTGTTGATCTGAGATTCATTAAAGGGTTTAGTTCTTGATCAACACAGCAGTAGTGGTATCTTCACTTCATGCTTCACCGCATTCACAGACAGTTTCACAATCTGGAGTTTTGGACACATTTAATCTCATTATCACTAGAAAATATTGGTAAAACTTAGTCTGTGCTTATGTACCGCAGTTGTCCTAATTCAAAAAGGAAAAAAGAAATTTAAAGCATAAAATAGTTGCAACTACCTAATGATACTGGAAGTTAGGATGACTAAGTGCTCTACACTTCACTAAGAAGTTGGCTCATTAAAGTCATCCTTATGCCAGCATTTGCAGGTATAGAAGGAATTGCTATGCCTGCAGGTCTTCTAATCTGTTTACAGATAAAATCCACAAATATTGTCACATGGGAAGATTTAACCTCCATTATTAGAAAAGCTGCTGTTTGGAGCCTAGACACTGAAGAAAATCCTTGTAAAAATGAGATTGTCCTAATTTGTGCTTTTCTCTGATGTCTCAGTCAATCTTTGTCATTGGCAGGTAAACCACCTGGACTGCATGTATAAGCATATAACAAATCAGGGGAATGAAGGGAAGAAGCAGCTCATAAAGCTTTTTTCTCACTCCCTGAGGTCTGCTATGCAGTCCTCTTGACAGACGCTATAATTAAACCAGTAACCCAGTCTGGCATCTGGTGATAAGGAGGAAAGAGTTTCATTTTATATACTGTAGTAATAATTACAATTAATATAACTTTCCCAAAGGTCCTCAGCTGATGTCAGTTCTTCCCACACTGCTGCAAGTGACTGGAAGTTGATATACGATCAAGATGGCCAAGACAGCTGAAAGGTCATAGCAGCATTGCAAATACGCTCCTTTTCATGCTGCTGCTGTCAAATGTGGCCAAGCTTAAAGATTCGAGGGTGTGATCGGCATTTTTAGTACATGTGCAGTACTTGTTCTTAATGCCCCACTACACATAAATACCTTTTTTTCCTCAAAGATTGAGGGGATCACCTACAGAATTTTTCTTCGGTTTTTGTTTGTTTTGTTTTGTTTTGTTTTCTTATTCTGGAAATATCTGTAACATCAAGCTTTGTCTTTAAGGAAGAGCTGTCTCAAAGCTGTAGTTCACACTGATGTTTGAATTTTTTTTTTTTTGTAAGCTGATATCTTACTCCTTGGACACACATCAGCCTCAGCTGCAATGCTGAATTGGTTCTAACTGCTGTATCTAAAGACAGGGCATCTATTGACTGAATTGAGCCCATTTTTACCGTATTAAACTGAATCCTAGCTCTGACTGAGTAATCACTGAATTATGTTGATGATATTCTCAATCTTCTTTACCACCTCATTTCTGCTAGCTCTTTTTCTATCAAATACACTTCTTCCATTTTTAGTGTATTAAGACACATGTGATCCTTTTAATAATTACATTATCTTTAATCTAATATCAGAAATGTTACAGACACTTCTTTGCAAGGTAGAGTGTACCTTGCATTGGTGACATAAATTTAGCTGCCTTGGGTGCCAGGGTCTGAAAATGCTGCAACATTCCAACTCTCAGTATTTTTTCCAGGAAGACTTATTTAAAATAATATGCAAATTATCTTTTTAAAGGAAAAAAAAATGCCAATGGCATCTGGTGGTCTTTAGAAGTCTTTTATTCAAAAAAGAAAAGTCCAAACATGCACTGGATAGTTGGTAAAACTGCTGAAGATTTGAATTGATGGCTCATTGAAGGTCTCATAATGGAAACCGATGTGATTCAGCCTTAAGTTGGATGTCAGGATTTAGGTCTGAAATCTTGGAGAATTAATGAACTGTTTTCAGGAGGATCCAGGAATGAATGGGACTTGCCAGTAGCAACCTTCAGGGAACTATTTTACACCTGATGCTAACCATTCATAGGGGCAGAACAGACAGCAGAAAAGGCGGGAGGATAAAAGACAAGATTTATTGATCTATTTTCCCAGTCTTACTGAAGTGAACTATAAAGCCACCCAGTTGTTAATCCTTCTAAATTAACTAGTAGGGGACCTCTTTATAGTTGGACTTTGAGATAGAGGTGAAAGCATTAGAGCTGGTCTTTAGCCTTTGAGGAGACACTTGAATTTGGTTGACTGGATTAATTTACGGATTAATCTCTTGTTCAGTTACCTGTCTCAGTGGTGTCTAGGAAGGCAACTCACAGTTCAGCAACACTGACAAATGTCGGTGATATAGAGCATTGGACTGCAATGCTATGAATTTTTTAGAGTTCTATACAATGAATACAATAAATATATCCATATGAAACAAACCTAGTCTTACATTCTTCAGGAATTGTTGGATATATGTTATGGGTCCCCTAATTCAAGCACAGCTGGTTTTTCAGTTTGAAGAAACTGATGTGAAGTGTGAACTGTCCTTTTAGCAAGAGACAAAAAACCTTGAGAAAATGACTTCAGAAGGCATTAAAATCACATATGAATTACAATGCCAGCAGAGTTCAGTTATTTCTTTTAATCAAAGGCAAATTTATTTAACTGCAGTATAAAGGCAGAGTTCAAGCAATGTATTTCCTTTAAGAGTTGGAGACCTGCTAATTTAAGATAAGATTTTAATGGTATGTGTCAAAACAGTTATAAGGTAAAAGTTGCATATCTATAATTTTCAGTCCATGCAAGTGATACAGTTTGAGCAGACTAAACATATATGGACAAGCTAAGTCTGCTTTGATCAGTTAACTGATTGACATTGATTGACACTGATCTACAATGTCATGAATTCTCCTGAGCTTATGCTGTCTAATGCATTAATCAAACACAACAACCCCAGAATATTCCCTTTTTCTGCTCCAGTCACCTTAATGATGTCTTTTACAGGCACATTTTTATGACATCCCTATAAACTGTCGTAGAGTGTTCAATAGGTGCACTTGCACTCTACTTTTCCTTTCTGTTTCTTCTCAGATTTCTCAGAGATCTGAGGGGGAAAAAAAAAAAGGAAAGCAGATGAACATACTGCCTAACACTTTGATCTTGTTCAAGTCATCACTGGTGTGCTTATTGAGGTCATCTGTTCCTGTACCATTTGTTGCAAACAATTGACTGAGCAGCACTGTCACTTGGCCGTCAGTGATGCCATCTCATACCTGCAGTGAACCAGCAGTTCTCCATAAAAATGGCTTATATCTTGGGGAACAGATGGAGGAGAAATAGCCATGGTCAAAATGAAAAAAATCAGTATTTATCACTACGGCTTCTGTAAGTGCAGACACTGTCTCTTTATGTAAGGGGAACTAATCCCAAGTATTCATTTTTCTGGTGGCTGTGGCATCCAGCAAGGTGAGCTTGAATGGACATGCCATTTAGTGCTGTCTCCAACACACTCCAAGGGCCAGCTCTGTTTTCCTGCAGGCGGTTCTGGTGTGCTGCCCTTGGCTGGCTGTGTCCGACACAGAGCTGTTGTTGCTGACAGACCCAGGGAAGCTGCTGCCATGATAGCTTGTTCTGGGATGAAATTTCTTCTCCATCTGGAGCCTGCACATTGATGCGCCTGCTGTGGATGTTTCTTACTGCTTATTGCTGCCCTAACATTTCCAGTGGTATTCTCCTCTTTCAGCGACATTTGAGCTTCCTTCTGAAGTGGCTTTGTAGTGTAGAGATACCTAGCTGGGTTGCAGTGGTCTCTCAACTAACCTCTGCCAAAACAAGACAAATGCATGAGGAATGTAAGTAGTATTCTGCCCAGAAAATGAGTCTCAAAGCTGGAATCACCTCTGCAGGCTCACGACAAAAGGCTGGCTTGTAAGCAGTCTTCCACCTTCCCCATGCACACATTTGCCACCTTGCTTTGCTCACATCCTTCACTTACTTTGCCCTCTCAAAAATTTTCTCTGTTTTCAGTAATTATAACTGATGTTGTCTTCCTCTACTCGCCTTCGTTTTTCCTCATGGACCAAAGGGGTTTTCTCCCATGCTCTGCAATCTCCTCTAACATTGTTCCCTGAGCAGTGCTGTCTATAGATACAGGGGCAATCTCAATATCTGTTTGTCATGAAAACACTAAATACCAATCTCTTTTGGTGGTAGCATTATGTGTTGAGAGAGTAAATTTGTGAACCTTATTTTTCCATCATAGACAGTATGTTATTTTTACCTTGCACTCTATTTGCTGCATACCTCACTGCACTGAATTTTTCCAAAGCTAATTAGATGCTGGAATGGAAAAGCTTTCATAACTTTTCTGAGAAAATGATTTAGTGGCTCCTTCCTGTTTCTGGCCAGCAAGACACTGAAGGAAGTTTGCAAGAAGATGTAGTAGACCTTCTGTGCATCAGCAGCATCGTTTACTAAAAGACATAGGATTTAAGATACACTGTAGCATTGTTTTGGGTTAGACTATTTTGTTTCTCTGAGGGAAAGAAAATAAATGCGTTCCTAGTGCCTAGTTCCAGAGATGGATTTTCCAAGGCTGCGTAGAACTGCTGAGTGTTCTGAGTGCTCTCTCCCATCAGCCACTGAGTTCTTGTCAAAGCTGCCTTAAAAATGCTGTGTGTTCAGCCTATCTGCACTTAACAAATTAGCCTTAAGTGCCTCCCTTTTCCCTGGAGGTTAGAACAGACCAAAAAGATTTTCTAAACAAGTTGATCTCACTAATTACTACAGTAGTACTCTGGAGCAGATGACAACAAAGTGCTTCTGAGAGAGTTGCTTTTGATTTTGGAAAAATTTTGAGGCAGATAAATTTATCCCAACTTGGAGTGCCTTTTGATCTGTTTGACTTCAGGCGTGTGATATATTTACAGTGAGCACTAAAATATATTGTGGAGCCATGGTATTCACCTTTCCTGAGGAGCAATGCCTTCCTTATTTTTTTGTAGAAAAATGAAATGTCCCCTTACTTGTGAGAGATCATTGTTTTTTCAGTGAGAAAATTCAAAGTGATTGTAGTTCATCTAAGGTCACTTTGTGAAAAAATACTGAAAATGACTGAGAAGAAAAATCTTTGAACAAGGATCGTTAGCTAATGGTTTCAATGTGCTTAAATGAAGTCTTGTTTATGTACCTGCTGACATGAGGCTTCCCACTCTCAAGTGTGAGACACAACTATTCTGTATGACAATCACTTAGTGGCTACTTAAGCACCTGCTCTGTTCTTTCACTTGTAACCTCCCTGTTACTGAAACAGGCATTGAGAAAGGAGGGGACATACATGAATAAATAAATAGCATGCCAAAGCAAAGCTTTGTGCACATTTGCCGAGTGTGAATGTAGCTGGGACCATCACAAGTGTCCTGCAAGTACATCATTTATTTGCATATGAGTTTGCACTCTGGATTTCTTGCCTCCCAGAATCTGCAGGCTGGTTTGATAAGTGTGCAGAGCTGTGAATGCAGCTGGTTGAAATCCTATTTTTCTTGCACTTCTTATTTAAGTAAGGAAATAACATGATGTTTTGTTTTGCCCAGCAATGGAGGAATCTCCCTGTCTTGCAGGAGGTTTGCTAGGCTGTTACTTGCATGGAGTGATTAGATAAACAACGGTATCATCCTGCTTTGATACCTCTTTGGTTCCAGGATAAACCTACTCTCTCTTTGGGCAGAACCTACCAGCAAAATTTTGGTAGGTACTGAGCCCCATTTTTCTCTTAATTGAAGTGCGCAGTTACACCCATGCATACCCAAGCATGCCCAAGAGTCTACAGCGGTAGGATTCAAAGACCAGTTGTTGGCTTGTAGGATATCCTATTTCTGCAGGATCAAGCAGTATGAAGGCAGGGCGAGAAAATTTAAGGGTGCCTTTTGTAAGTAGCTAGGAGAATAATGTAATGTGCTTACTTTAGTGACACTAATTTGGCAAAGCTTTTGAGAAACAGTATGAAACAAAATTGTTTTAAAAGAAAGACTTGTTTGAACAGAGCATGGAAGCAGAACGATGGCTGGGCATCTAGCATATTACCTGAGAATAAATATATTCATCAGAATAAGATTTTATTACTGTTAAAAGGTACCTGCCACTTGGAAAAAACAAACCAATCCAATCAAAACTGTGTCTTTGTTGAATCAAGGTTGAACTCGGTATTGTTCTTGTCTCCCTCTGGAAAAGAAAACCTGTGAAATTATTTTCATTAGTTTGCTGAAGAGACTAGAGGTACTCTTTAGAATAGTCTGATACTATTGAGATAATCTTCATTACAGTAGCTGATGTGGGAAATCATTGGCCTGGATATTATGGTCACATCTGTCGATACTTTTGAGACCATTTGTTGGTTTCTTCTGTTCAGGAAACTTCAATGATAGCTAAACGCAGCTTCTCACCTTTTCCCTCTGACCTCTGCCACACAACAACCAAACTCTAGTGAGAAGGCCCAATGGAAATTAATATTAAGCTGTTTGACTGAATCTTTTGAGCTACTTTAATTCAGCGTGGAGTCTGTGTAGTTTTAAAATGAATAGCTTTTTTGTTGAAAACAAATTTTTGCTTGCAACTGTTTCTTTCAAGTATAAAAAGAGTTGACTCTAGATTTGATTTTCTGACTAATAGTACTTGAAAAGCTACTGCAGCCTTTTTTCCCCCCCATTTTTCTTCTCTGTGCTTAGAGACCAAAGTAAATTGACATAAATTTCTTTACTGTTTTTTTTTGTTCAGAGACCATTTGCAACTGAATACTATTCTTTCATTTCTGTACAATTGTAGATGTTTTCAAGTGCTAGAAAAGTCTGTAAAACTTTCTTCTTACCCATTATTTATCTCCAAGACCTTGACATATGTACACATATATATGATCCAAATTCCAAAGTACTTCAAAATAATTGTGCTTTGAGGTAGTTTTAGTGAAGTGGACATTTTCATAAACGCACTTTGATGTTGACCTGGCTCTAATCCAGATGCTAACACATTGTTAACATTAGCAAGCCATAAGAAAAATGGTCATTTCAGAATATTTATGTATTAAAGCCATAAAATATATTAATAGGCTTGGAGGCATTTTTATATTCTATACAGAAAAAGCCAAGCATTCACTATATTCTTAGACCACTGAATTTTAAGTTTTTGTATTTAAGAGTAATCAATCTCAGCAATTTATGTTAAACACTTAGGGGTTTAGAATTCTATATTTTTCCCCTTTTTAAGAATAACAACTTTCAATAACTACTGAAACACAGCTTAAGGAGTGAAGAGAATGTGGTAATTTCCTTAGATACATCATACAATTTGTGATGAGTCCTATTTATTCTTCAAATTTGCTTTAAATTAGTAAGTGATATTCTTAATATACGCTATGAGGCATGTAAGAAAAACAGATTTATTTCTTCAGTGGGTGGCCCACACAGAAAACGACTGCTTCTAGTATCATTCTTTACTTACTATGTCAGTTTAAGGATCCTATGGGGTAGTTCCTCTTGCATTAACACCTGAATTACAAATAATCTGGCTGCCCATTTCCACAGGGAGCCAGAGCTGTGAGCTCCAAGAGTAGGAGACCATTTCTTTCTCAGTCATGGTAGGGCTTGGCTTTCATTTGACCCTGAGAAGATGCATTTTTCAGCAGACTTAGAGTTCACAGTTCTACCTGATAAAAAATAGCTCTCAAGTGCAGCATTTCTCAAACATTCAAAATTCAAAGGATGCCTTATCATTGCTGAAACAATCAACAGACCGTATATCAAACACTGCTGCAGCAGCTTCCTTTAGTCAACTCCTGCAATCTTTGGCTACATTCAGGTGCTTTTCTGAATCACAGAATGTGGCAAAACCCCCAATTTTGAAGCCATCAGGATCACAGAAACTGTTCTTTTTGTCATTCCTTCATACATTAATATATCTCTATTAATATTTTTGGAAAATCACTTTGTTTCTGAACTTCAGGATCCAGCTGTTCCTGGACTCTTTAATAAGGTCTCTAAATAAGAATTTACTATTGGTATTGCTAAGAGCACTGAAAAAATGGTCTGTTTTGCTCCTTCAGCACCACTGTGAGCTTTCAATGTGTACTATCTATCTAAACAATGTTGCCTTCAGTATGGAAAATTAATGGTGAGGTTTTAACTTAGCTGCATTTTCATATTATGAAGTTGAAATGGGAACTAAAGGATATTACAGGAGGCTACAGAATAAAACCACTGCTGGAATAAATAGCCCCCATTATAAGCACACCAAAGTCTACACGAATTTGAACCCTTACTTAGCGCTTCCCTAATGTGAGGGTACCCATTACCTGGTTGTCTTGCAACCCTACTGAAGAACAGAGGACTTGCATTAGGAACAGCATTGCCAACAGAACAAGGGAGGTGATCCTGTCCCTCTACTCAGCTCTGCAACCAGTACTTTAAGACATGCTTATAGTAAGCATAAAGCTAGTTATGCTTTGTCTTTTGCATATAAAATAACCCAAGACGGACAGGTCAAGTAAGGTTTCTATATTATTTCTAATTTCATAGAACAGCTTTTGGCAAGACTCAAAAAGAATCACTTCAGATGAGCATATTTTTCATGATAAAAACAAGGCAATTAAGTGACTGGGCTAAATACATGATTGTCTCTCATCAATAAGTAAAATGAAAGTGGAGCGAACATCTGCGACCATAGAATAATCTGGATAACAGAAAATTTAACACATTTTATTTTTGAAGGCCTGTACTGCATCTAAAGAGATGGATCTTACTCTTCCAGTTGTCCTTTCCGTATTCATTTTACTATGAAAAATATATTGGATACTGCTTTTCTGTAGACAACATGGTTATTATTGTGCTGAATGTTAGGATAATTTAGCCTCTAAACCAGCTAGATTATGCATCTTGTCACAAATATTGTATCTGAAAACAGGCAGTAGAAAAGCATCAGTTATGAAATATTTCACAATTGCTTCAGGTTTTAACTTCAGATTAAAAAAACAAAAGCCTACTTAGCAAAACAAGACATAAGTAAACTCTACTATTAAAATATAGTTTAGCACAGCTTTGTCATCCCAGCTTTGAAAAGGACATTTCCATGGCAACCTAATTGCTGGAAAGAAAAGGTGAGGGTGTGTGTTTAAGTATATTTTGGTCATCATAAATATGAGGGGATTTTGAAAATCTGCTTTTCATATGGGGGTGCAGTGTTGTGCTTATACAATAATAATTTTTGTCATGAATATTCCTATTACTTACTAGCGTTTCAAGTCAATAGCAGATTCCAAGCCACCAGATGCAAATGTGAAGTGAAAGACTGGATTTTATAGCCTTTACACATCCCACTCTATTGTGTGTTCCTTTATTCTTAGAGTAATGTTGTGATCATTCTGTTGGGAACCTCCACCAGATAGTTCTAAAATTTATTTTAGCTGCCTAACTGCTTGTTTAGACAGTGCTTGTCCTATTGAAACTGTAGCTACAGTGGAGAATTTTTGCTTCATTTTAAGACAGATTGTTTCACTGTTCCATTCCCTATTACTGATCAACCAAACCAAGGTTGAACGTAAAAAATATCATAACTTTATAACAGACTTCACAACGACTGTAAAATTAGTTAAAACCATAAAATTTTAGCAATTTAAGTGCATGAATGAAAGTGATTAGATACAGTTAGCTGGTAAACTCCTGAAGCTAACTTGTTTTATCTTCGCACTGCATTAGTAGCATAAAGTAACTATCACCTAAAGCTGAAAGAAAATTGTGATCCACTTAATGATTTTAAAATGTAATGTACTTTAAAAAAAATCCCAGTCTGTTTCGCACAGACAGTTTCTGCAGGATCAACAAATGAGATAATCTTTAGGGGAGAGGATATTTGAGTTACGTGTGGAAGGTTGAATTTTGTTATGGAGATAGAGAAATTTTTAATATACGTATATACTCTTCAAGGATGATGGTGTGCAGTGTGCCATCTGCTCATTTCTACTCTTTCCATATTTATCACCAGGAGACACTGAAGTTTTTCATTTTCCTCAGTGCTCTGAGTTTCTTACATGTTTAAATTTTTTCCCCTAAGACTTAGAAAAAAAACCGCAGAGACAGAATGGAGTGGTCAGCAAATCCACATACTGAAGGGAACAAAGTAGACCAAGTATAACATTAGCTACTGCTTTTATACACCTGAAAAATCTGTCCAGAGGAAATGGCTGAGGATCCATATAAACTTATGTAAATGAAAGTGCTTCTATTCATTAAGGTAAGCCTTGTAAACCTATTTTCTGGAGAGTATGTGTATCACAGTTACATCCTTAACTTCTACAACTCAATACAATTTTTGATGCGTTGTTTTTTCCAACTAAGAAATCTTCTTATGAACAGTGTTTGGGGTTTTAAGCATAAAATAAATTTTAAAATACTGTTACTTTATTCTCCCGCCTTTATTTTTGCTGACTGTCCCAGAGATCTCTGATACAATTTTTTTCTGAGTCCATTGAGTGCTCCTGTGCAAGCACCACAAAGCATTTGTCACCAGTTACATTTTTTTAACAATGTCCTTGTTTTACTGCGCTCCTGTGTCAATACCCAAGCCAGTCCCCTAATTGTACTCAGCCCTGGGTTTCTTATGTTGTCTTTATGGTGTTTCCTGGTCAAACTGTATATATGTCCTATTCCAGAGCTCTGCTACTGGACTAACCTGATCCAAAGAAGAAAAGCATGTTTGGAGATTTTGGGGTGGTTGTGCTTGGTTGGTGGGGTTTTTTGGGTATGTTTGGTTGGTTGTTTTTTCAAATTTGCAGACTGATTCATATTGTCCTGGGCACCACCGCATGGACTTCAGTAATTAAGGATGGGCCATTTCTTCACTTTTCTGTAATCTATGAAAAGCCTTTACTTAGGTCTGTGGCCATTCTCAGGCTGCATGAATACATTAACTTTCATAGCAGTTAGGTTCTTAGCTCCCATTCAACTTACAGTGAGTCATCTCTGGGGATGAGCTGTTGCCTGCATTTCAAGTTTGTCCTACACATATTCCTCACCTTGAATTAATTACTTCTTAAAATATAAAAATAACAATTGGTATGATCAAGAAAAATAAAAAAATTCACTAGAGTTAAAAAAAAATACCTTGTTTTCTCATTTGCAGTCAGAGATGAAATCCTAGTAACTCTGAGTGATCGCATGTCAAAATCAGCTTTGAAAGTACGTAAAGTATGCACTTTCATTTTTCATTTTTAATAGGGGACAATTAAAATTTAATTATTTGCATCTTAGTTGAAAGTTAGCAGAAATAAAAAGCTGCTAGTTTGGATTTTAATGTAAACTGAAAAATAAATTTAGTCAACACTACATCTTTATATTGCTATAACTCAGGCTGGTCCCATGATAATACTCGAATATTTTGCAAGATTTCCTGTTTCTAGAAGTCACTAGTAAAGATCCAGGGCATATGCTGAACACAGCATAACCTTCCTGGACAGCGAAAATATTATACCATGCTGCCAGGAACAAAATTCAGGAAAATTACAAAGGTTGAATAAAGATACCAGCTCTGGTGTGGGGGATTACTCACCCCAGGTGGGTTCCTCTTGTCTGGCAGCCCTAGAGCATGGAACTGGGAACAAGGCACCTAAGGGGTCACAGCTGGAGTCGCAATGAGTGTGTGCTACTCATCATGTTGAATCATGGCTGGAGGCACCAGGCAAAGAGAAAGGAGGCTAAATGATGAGCATCCTGTAATTGGCTATGGAAGGAGAAAGGAAAACACTGGTAAATATCTCTGGTGAATTACCTTTGTCCTTCCAGAAACTGGAAGTCTCATTTATTTCATACTGCACAATGTTTCATCTGTGTGCCACCTCACATCAGCCCCTGCTGGAGCCTAAATACATTACAGAGCTGCTTTCTTTTCTCTTCTTGGTGCACAAGCCTGATGTACAGGTGTCCTTTTGCTTTGCATTCTCCTATACACATCTCATTCTTCTCTCACTGAATAGTATGGATAATGTAGAATTAACTCTATACCACGAGATGCAAAATAATAATAATGCAACACAGTACCTAAAAATCACTTGAAGACACAATCAGCTACCATCACCAAATTGTCCTGAATTGCAGTTTAAATTTAGTCTAAATGTCAGAGAAGATGGGTTCTTTAAAGACTGAGGGGAAGCTACAGCTTTGCCATTTGTTTAAGTCTGAGTATTACCCTGGAGCAAGTCGGGAAATAGGCTGTAACTGGAGCCACTGTTCTTTCATTGATTACTTTCTCTAAGTGCATACTGCAGAGGGGAAGGTAAGAAGAATAAATGGAATATATTGGTTTTTCACAAAAACTAGGGCTAGATTGGTCTAACCTGGTTGCACACCTCACATGTTGGATGGACCAGCTCCTGTCCATCTGACATCTCTTGTTGGAGCACCTCAGCAGCAGTGACTTCTTCCCTTTGCTACTCGAGGAGGAGTGAATGGTGTGTTAGAAAAACAGTACATAAAGAGGGAAGGGGATTGCTGCTACTCCAAGGCTAGTGTATAGATCATTTAGGTTGGAAAAGACCTTTAAGGTCATCAAGTCCAATAATCTGTAATATGTCTGAAGGTTACACCTCTGTGCCATTTCACATGGATTTGGTGTAAGCTTACTCCCTACCAGCATCACTCTCTGTACCCTGTCCAGAAAGCCCAAGGGGATCCAGACCAGCAGACACTTTTGTTTCCTACTCATCTGCTTAGACACCACAGGCTATATCTGATCTACCTGTGATGAAAGGGAAACAGAGGCATGTATACCTTTTGTCCACTGAACAATTAAGAGCTGAGCAACAAGTTAGTTTCAGACATATAAAGAAAAGAAATAATCTCTTGCATGTGTCCAGACTGACCATCTATCTGGCTGACCTAATGCTGTCAGCATGTCACTCCCCAGGCAGCCTGCTGACAACCCAGCACACATCAGCCTCATTTTCTGAGTGATTCTTTTCTGTTAGAAAAAGGAAAACAGCTTTTGAAGGCTCCTTGTTGGGCTGACAGCTGGATTTGGGAACCAGACAAGAAGTTACCTGGGGCTGACATGGCAGTCTTTGACATGGCCTCAATACGACAGATCCCAGACAGCAACATAAGGAAGAAACAGCAATATTCCCATGGTGCTGTACTTCTGGCTACTCTTGAGATGTGTACCCTCGGTCTGACACAGGATAGGGATAAACCACAAGCCCTGTGGTCTACCCTGGAGCTGAGCACCATGCCTTACCCTGGCCCATGCCTTCACTAGGAAATGTTATTGAGGAAAATAAAGATCGGGACTAAAATAAAGAAATATGAATGAAGCAATGACTATATGGAGTAATAATGAATAAATCCATGTTTGTATTCACAGGGATTAATCCACAGGCAGCAGTTACAAGAATGTAATTATTTGATGCAAGTGATGACTATTCTTACTAATAATGTTTATATTCTCTCTCCAATAAGACATGTTCAACAATGTGTCTCAACAATAAGACATGCTATTTGAGTTCCCTTTCTTATCGTTATGGTAGAGGAGTTTCCTCTTTTAAAGTTAATTTCCTTTTCTACCCCTAGTTTCCCTTCATAAGAGAAGTAAAAACCTTCCTGAAATCTGACAGCTCTGCTGTTCTGGACTAGAGCAGACAGCCAGTTCTGTTTCCGTTCCAGATAGTGATTTTCTTATGCTGACAGATGTGTGAAACAGTGATAGATCATATTAGTTCTAATTTCTGAAGTGAGCCGATATTTGAACCCAGCTAATTTAAAATGTTCTTTCTGTGTTTAGTCTGCTCAGGCAATTTAACTGCAAATCTTTCTCTCAGTGCTGTCCTTTCATCTTGTACGGTTGGGTACGTGGAGCCAGAGCTAACTAGTCGCTTATTACAGCAAACAGATGGAAGCAAATCAGAAGCTCACATGCATGCAATCCCCTGCCTTAATTACCTGTTTTGCTTTACCACAGCTTTGTAGAACAACTCAGCTTGCCCCTCACTAGGGGATGGCTCTTCTTCAGATGGCCACCCAGGAGCCTGAGGGACAGCACTTTGGGAAGGGTGGTGGAGGGTATGAGCTTTAGCCATCTTTCATTGCAGTTCTCTGTTTAATCCTATTATTTTCTTGCTTTCTGTGACTCACCAGCCTCACAATGCAATTTGAATCAGCCTAGCATAAATATTTTTTTAAAACACTCATTTGTCTTTGTTTCCACAGATGTCCTTTCCAAAGCTGCTTTCATTTCTCTCAATTCCTGTCTTTGCTATTTCATCATGAATACACTTGGAAGCCTCTTTCTAGGATATCCAAAGGTACCTGCATCAGAAAATGTCTCTTTTTCTGAAGAGACTCCACAATTTTCATTGTAAATAATGAAAGCCCAAGATTGGTTTCAGTGAAATTTTGATTTTTTCTTTTAATAGAAAACTACCTCAGCTTATAAAAATTGCTTTAATTAAAATCTCAATGTTTCACTGAAAATGCAATGATGTAACATATTTGAAAAGTAAACATAGACAGGAAGAGAATGCTTTTTCTTTTGAACACTGGTTTACCATGTATAGCCTCTTGAAGTTCTTTAAACTCTAAATTTGCACAATGTGAAAATTATTGTCAGTTATGCTAATCTTTTTAATCCACATTCTTAATATTGATAATACTGTAATCTTTCTGAGTGAAAACTCAATTGTTTTCACATTTTATCTTCCTTCCAGCTTGATAAGCAATGAATCTTTTTCCACACTTCCTTTACTTTTGGTCTTTCTCCTATAAAGCATGTAGTCTTAACACAATTTTATCCTGTTTCTGCCTCTATCTAATAAATGCGTTTCTACTGTAGCCAGCTCTTGTCATCATTTTGCTTTACTCTCATCTGATTCTCAGAGGAAAATGGAAATTCTTCTCACAGGTTTTCAAAGCAAAACCAGACAACTTTTCCAGTTGTTCCATATTCTGGTACAAGTCCATATTTCTGGTATTGAAATAATATTACATATTACTGAAACAATGAAAAAACAAAATGCCACAGAAAGATAGTTATTAATTTTTAATTTTAAAAAGTAATTTTAGATGTTTGAAAAAGTTTCAGAAGTTTTGTAAAAGGAACTTTTTTCAACTTCCTCAGAAGTTTTCTCTTGTCAGTGGCACTTTCTGCTCAGCCACAGCTCTGGCACTGCCAGCCTGGCTGTTTGCATTGTTACCTTCCCTGATGTTTCTGTGGACGTTTGTGCCTGTCACAGGCTGTATCCATGCTCTTCAGTCTTTCTGCAGCTGCAGTAACAGCTCTGTGCAAGGAATTCACCTTTCAATGGATTTACAATTTGCCATTTTAACCAGTTCTTCCTAAATGTTATATGCCTTTAATCAAGTTTCATTTATAGCTGCTGGTAACTGATATTTTAATCAAATATTTTTTCCATTGTATTTTGATTTTATTATCTGAGACTGAAGAACACTGTTATCTCTGTTAGTAGTGGATTTCTTCAACAGCCCTTTGGGAAATTTTAGCAGCTCCTGGGACAGAATTTTGAGACTATGTGGTCTCATGTATTAGATTATAAAAAAGTAAAATTAAATCTTGCCAAAAATTCTAATTAAAAATAAGTGTAAATGAATACCACTTTTTTTCTAAAGACACACCATTAAAATGAGTGTTTTTCCTATTAAAAGCATGTAGCATATTGTTTACTACTTTGGAGAAATGGTACAGTATATGACAGGTAATAAACAGAAACATTTACCTTGATAGCAGAATCTCTTTTGCATAAGTTGGATATGTTTAGTTTTCTCTTTTGTCAGATTATATTTAGCCTTTGTCAAGCTCTGAAGAGAACGTGTCTAATTTTTGTCTCACAGAGTACTGTGGACAGTACTGTGAGACAGTACCTAGCTCACTGTAAATACAGTGTCATTCTTGAGCAGCACTGTGTACTGAATCTGTAATGTCTTACAAGGGAATTGTTTCAACTTAGTGAATAACTGAAAACCACTTGGGATTCATTCCAGACCTGATTTTTTTTCATCATTTAACTTGCTCAGTCTCCTGATTTCCCCCCGTTTTCCATATACAGATATTTAATTATTTACTCCACAAAACCTTAAAAAAAAAAAGGAAGGAAAGCCCTCCATCACATTGGATCAAACATTTGTAAATATTGAATAAGTGGATAATAAAGCATTCTAGATGAGACCATGATCATATGATGCGACAGTACTGTTTAATAAGTCCTTTCAAGAAGTGTTTGCTTCATTGTCTTTGATTGTTGTTGCTGACTGGTTACTTCAAGTTTCTTACTGTTTCTGAGAACCAAAAGTCCATGGGAGCCACTCTGCCTTCTGTATAATTTGAATTGATTTTTCCTTTTGTGCCACTGCAGAAGATGGTGACTGTTTTCATTTTTCTACAGAAAAATTTTGCTAAGCATTTTTAACAGAAGGAAAATAATGCACTTCATGGGGTTTTTTACTCCTTACAGGCAGAACTGCAGGTAGGTAGGGAGCCCTGTATGACTTCCAAGCTAACCATGCTGGGGTCTTTATCACAGATAACAGATCTTCCAGACACTGAGCAGTCAGAAATTCAATATGAACTATGCCCATAACACCAACCCAGACCATCCCCATACTGATTAAGGTGTATGTCAGTGCACTGTATTGAGTGCTTAGGAAAGGACAGCTCTCTCCTCCCACACTGTTGTCTTCTTCTGCCCCTTTCTTGCTCAGAATATATGTGGCACTGGAATATTTCAGATCATTTTCCTAGTCTGGTTCAATACACACTGTCAAAGAAGGATTGGAGCGCCTGGGGTATAAACTGTGTTTCAGTGTACTTTTGAAACAGTTTGGCTGTGGTCTGTTCTTGAACCATGATAAACTGTAAAAGGTCAGGTCAGTCCTTAAAGTATTAGTAAATGGGAGAACAGGTGTTATATGCAGGAGGAGTGACAGAAGCTCCTGATGAAATATGAGGATGGAGATTGCTCATCTGTACTGTATATTGTGCTACTTGTTTGTAGGTTTATATATATTAAAAAAACCAACCCAGATTTCTGAGAACAGAGAATCAGCTTTAGAAAAACTGATGACTGAAGCAGAGAGAGCATTATCTCTCTCATTAAATGCTAGTTACTGATAACACTTGACTGACCTATACACCTCTTAAACAAGAAAAAGGTATGTATATAATGCCTGGGGAAATTAGCTGTGGCTAAATTTTCTTTAGATTTCAGAAATTATGTTAATCATTTTATTCCTACAAGTTTCATAATGCCTTGAGCTAGGCAGATGTTGCTTATGCTGCTGGTTTCATGCAATGCAGCAGAGTTGTTCCCTGAATGACAGCTTCAGGATCCAGCCACAGTGTAGCAGAATATTAATAAGCTAGCATGCTGTTAGCACATGGAAAGGGAATAAACCCCCCAAAAAATTTGAAATATTGAAAGGGCCCACATTGTGATACAGAGCCCAGCACCGAGGGAGAGGGAACCTTTATCTAGATGGCCTTCCCACTGCTACTGCACACCAAACTCCCATGTGCACTCCATAGGGAGACTTCAGAAGTGATGGATGGATGCAGGGCTTCTGTGCTCACCAGAAGCCCTTTTGGCACCTTCACTCCTGCTCTTTGAGCCCAGCTCTGGCCAGGGGTACCTGCTGCTTTCCTTCCCAGGTCATAGACTCAGAGCCAGGTAGGGGAGTGTAGGGCAATGGGGCACAGCTCTGTTTTCTGTTGTGGGAAAGAGGGTAAGACCTGCAAGAAGAAGGCAGAAAGGAATTTTACCACATCACATCTGAAACGTGAATTTTACCTGTATTGTGAAGAAACCCTGAGTCAGTTCTGGCTGCACACCTGACAGCAGCATTTAGAAGTTTTCTGTAACCTACAATAAGGGATTCTGTGTATTTGTGTCTACACCTCAAGTGCTCGAATAGTCATGTTTATGCAATTCAATAGTCTGAAATATTTTTGAACAACCACCAGTGAATTTGGACAGGCAGCAACTTTAAATACTAGCTTTTTACCTTGCCACAGAATCAAAGAATATTCTGAGATGGAAGAGACCCACAAGGATAATGGATTCCAACTCCTGGCCCTGCATAGGACACCCCAAGAGTCACACCCTGTGCCTGAGGGCATTGTCCAAAAGCTTATTGAGCTCTGCCAGGTTTGGAGCTGTGACCACTTCCCTGGGGAGCCTGTTCCAGCACCCAATCACCCTGTAGGTGAAGAACCTTTCCCTAATATCCAACCTAAACTTCCTCTGACACAACTTCATGCTGTTCCTTTGGATTAAACATGGTTAGATGCCACAAAGTAGGTGGCAGTGCCTTAACTGTATGCATTTTGTATAGGCCACAAGGGCCTCTTCCATTCTTTTCAAGGGGAGTGCTGATCTTCTCTCCTTTCATACAACACTCAAAAAAGGTCATAATTCAGAATGACCAAACATACATAATTTGTAAGACCAGACATCCAAATGAATAAACCTTCTCCTGCTTCAACCACCTTCTTCAAACCTGCCATATGACTCCTTGAGGTTTGAGTGGATGTGCACACATCCAATGCCTTCACTTCTGCAAACAGAAGTCCTACTGAAAGACACAGAGACGCCTGGATTATGAAAAATGGCATGTAATTGATAGCATGTAGCATCAGTCTGACTGACATGTGCCTACTGGCACAGCTCTTCCTGATCCTGGAGGATCCCCTGATTCTGGGGATGCAGAAGTTCTGTTTTCAGCCATCTCATGATGTCAGCCCAACCCCCTTCAAAAGCACCACAAGCATATTCACAGCAACATCATTACATACAGACAGCAGAGGAAAGATATGGAAGCAGCAGCATTTCCCTGTTAGATTCTTGCATCTCAAATAAAGAGATGCATGATGCCTGCCTCTTGCTGATAGCTGGGCTACTGTTTGCTTTTATAGGAAATGATGTGCTAATGAAAAGCCAATCAGCAAAATGCTGAATGTATTACTAAGTAATTTCATGTGAAAAGAGATAAACCCAGCCTGTATCCTTGGATAATAACTAAATATTGATTTTCTAGTAGTTGTTTTATCTTTGCCCAAATCATCATTCATCAATGGAGACAGTTCAGCCTCTGGTTGAAATAGGATTTGATGAAGTTTAAGTCCCTATATCTCTTACAGTGCAGCTTTATGTAAGCAAATGGTTGGTAGATCTTTTCATCAGTGGGCACAAGGCAAAGGTATTCCAGGCTCTTACAGTGAAGCTCATGAGCTTCATTTTCTGAGGGAGATAGCCAAAAATAATAACAACATTTGAGATGCAAAGAAACCCAAGAAACATTAGTCCTTCAGGAAGCATATATTTAAATCTTGAAATCCTTGGCCATGGAGTATTAAGTTCTTGAATAACCATAAAGAGCAAGACAGGTTTGCTTGGACAAGTTCGCATTGAAATATAAAAATTTTGTAGCATTCAAGGATTTATCTAATAGAGTTTACCCACGTGCAGTGTGTGTCAGTCTCCAGAAAACAGGATGGGAGGAGTTGTCATGATATGTCCCTCCAGTCCCGCCAGTACTGGGAGGAGTTGTCATGATATGCCTGCTCTGTCACTATTTTCTCCCCATCAATTATTCACTTCTTCTGGCCTCCTGGGGTTAAACAGACCTTTCATTCAATCTTGTCTATTCATTCTGATGATGTACAAAATAAACTCCTACATTCAGTAAGTAATTTTCAGTTTGACCTTCTATATACAAAAGGTACAACCTCTGATATAGGAAAGACAATTTATGAAGAAAGAGCTTGTCTTGTTACCTTGCCTGTGTCCCAGCTTGTGAATAAAAATAAGTTACATTGAGTCCACATTCAGAGTTCACATTTCTTAGTCAGCTATGAGGAAAACTCAATGAATTGGTGTATAGGGCACCAGGAAGAAAAGAACAGTAAAGCAGAGAATGTAGGTTCATCTATTTCCTACAAATCAATCAATCAATCAAGTAAATTTGATTTTTTTAACTCTCTTAACTGTTTCAAACTGAAATTGGAGATTTTTGTCTACCAGATTTTCAGGAGAGGCAGGATGCACTATTATTTCACTTCTTATAACATGCAAAATTGCTGCCTTCCATGGCAATGAAGAAAATCATGAAAGAAAATTAAGTGCTCTTGTTAGCAAATACACTTAAAGTAAAATCCTAAAATGTTCGTTTCTAATGAAAACCATCAAGAAAACCCTCCTAGCTACATTAAAATGTAAAAATTTTATTGGAAATAGGTATTTCTCATAAGAACAGACAGGAAGGTTTGTTTTTCTGTAGCCATTTTATTACCCTGACAGTCATGAGCTCTGTTAACTCTCTCATCTCTGCTGCAATAGATGTACGTCAGGGCTGCCAAGGCTTGGAGACCATAGAAATTAATGTCTGCATATATAAGATTCTAAATTATCATGAAAACTCAACAAAAATGTTGTGAAATCATGTCACAATATGGAAACTAGCTCCAAATATTATGCTTTTCATTACGGAAACTTTGGTATCCATAAAGATGGATACCTTCCCAGCTTGTTCCTAAATCTGTCTGGAGAATGGCTTTAAATGGATGTCCAGCTGATCATGTAATGTCTCACTAAGAGAACCAAAAAATGTTAACCTTTGGGCATGATGGATGTTTGTGATGATTCTGTGACTATGACTATGAGATATGTCTCTCTGGAAGATCACAGGGTCACAGAATGGGTAAGGTTTGAAGGGACTACAGTGGATCACCACCTCTGTGCTCAAGCAGGGTCATCCTAGAGCACATGGCACAGGATTGTGTCAGGTTTTCACAAAGGGTTCTTGAATATCTCCAGTCAGGAGACTCCACAACCTCTCTGGGCAACTTGTTACAGTGCACGGTCACCTGCACAGTAAAGTTCTTCCTCTTGTTTAGGTAGAACTTCCTGTGCATCAGGTTCTGTCCATTGCCTCTTGTCCAATTGTTCAGCACCACTGAGAAGAGGCTGCATCTATCATCTGACACCCTCCCTTCAGATACTGATAGACAAGGATGAGATCCTCTCTCAGTCTTCTCTTCTCAACCTTGAACAGGCCCAACTCCCTCAGCCCTTCCTCACAAGAGAGATGCTCCAATCCCTTCATCATCTTTGTTCCCCTTTAATGGACCCGCTCCAGGGCTTCGTTGTCTCTCTTGACGCAGGCCTCCAGATGTGCCTCACCAGGGCTAAGCAGAGGGGCATGATCACCTCCTTTGTTGTGCAGGCAATGCTTTTCCTAATGCACCCCAGGATACCACTGGCCTTCTTGCCCACAAGGGCACATTGCTGGTCCATTGCCCCAAGAGCTGCTTTCCAGCAGTTTGGCCCCCAGCCTGTACTGGTTATTCTTGCCCAGGTGCAGTACCTTGCCCAGGTGAAGGACCCTGCATGTGTCCAGGTTGAACTTCAGATGGTTCTTCTCTTCCTATCTCTCCACATTGTCAAGGTCCTTCTGAAGGGCTACACAGTACTCATGGTAGTGATGAAATCCACCAATTTTGACACAGAAGGGATGCCACCTTGGAAGAGATACTTTCTTCTCCTTTTTGACACATTCAAATGCCAAGTCTTATTTTGATTTGTCTTATTTTTACAGGGTGATGTAAAACACATTCATTGGGCTAACTGCTGCTTCTCTGCACCACTGCAGAACCAGAATAATTTCAGGAGAATTAAGCAAAACACCATATTGCCCAAAAGATGTGTGAACACAAATCAATGAGGCTGTAGTTTTACAGAAAATGGTTACAACAAAAGGATAAATTCAATTTCAGCCAATGTTTTGATCATGTCTGCACATGGAATAATGAAAGAAACCAAAAAAAACCAGTCGTCTCCTTCCTAGAGTCAATGAGTACTATTAAATTACAAAGAGAAGAATTCACACCTACAGATGTTTTATTCATGCTTTTCTGTTTACTTTTTCATCTGGTAAACTCTCGCTGATCTTGTACTGCTGTTGACTCATAGTCTCTATGCTTGTCTGAAAAAATATCTCAGTGTCTCTATCTCAGTTGAGACTGTATCTCTTGTAGTTTCCACAGAATCTTATGGTTCTGTAGCTGGCTGCTTGTTCTGTAGCTGGCTGCTTGTTCTGTAGCTGGCTGCTCTCTGCCAGTTCCAATGATAAAGAACCCGAGGCCATGGAAAACAAGCAGCACTTCAAGAACATCTTTGCTCTTGTCCTTTCTTTCAGAAAAACAAGGGAAAAAAAAGCAAGAAAAAAAGCTTTACCTAAGTTTGACTATTTTCTCTTTGTCTCTATGGGAACAAGAACAGATGAAGGAGCAACTGCCAGCCATCAGCTAGATTGCTGAAACTCAAGCCAAGGTAACTGGATGCTGATGAGGAGCTTCAGGCTTCATTTGGGCTGTCCACTGGGTTGCTAAATTTGAAATGGTTTCATCTTGCAGTGGGAAGAATGAGGTTTAAAACCAGTGAAAATAGTTTTTCCGGGATCTCTTCAAATCCTGTGACTTCTAGGACAAACTCAGAATAAAATATTTGTTTTCACTAAAAGAAAGGATGCAAAGACAAGTAAACCTTCTTGCTCAATGGATTAAATGTCATTGAATGTTTTTTTCAAATTTCATAACAATACTTGCAAAGTATGGAGATCAGTAGATATCACTGTTATCAGAGATTGCCAACTCAAACAGTTAGCTAAGTGAAAAGGGTACCTAACAGATATGGGGTTAACAGGCCTGAGAAAAGGCTCTTTTTATTACCCATCCCTGACCATAGCTCTAATCCCTGACTCTGTTACCATTTCACACAGCTTTTCCTTTATAAAATCTAACCTCCTGGCTCTAAGAACTCAACTTCTCCTTTCTATCCCATACCACGTAATTTTGAGCTCTCTTGAGATAAAATCCCCATCTTCTTGTTATCCCGTTTTCAAGCATCTTAATTTAAGTCTCCTACCCAAGGGCTTCCAACCACCAGTTATTCACCAGCCTTTCTTCCCCTGTGCCCATTGCTGCCGGCAATAGCTGTGACCACAGCCCTGGCTGCTCTGACTTGTAGAGCCCCTTTCTCCTGTGTTCTCCCTCCTGCCTCAAGAGGGGTTTCAGATGGAGGACACAAGTTACATTTACCAATAATCCATCCAAACAAAGCTCCAAAGAGATAAAAGCAGAGCATATGAAAAGTTTGTCATGGTGCTAACATAGTGCATTTCTTTTTATTGCCTCCATCTGAAATTGAGCATGTGAAAGGGAGAGCTCTTCAGGTTGGTGCCACAATGGGATGTAAATGGTCTGAGTATTACTATGTGCAGTGGAGCTACACTGGCCTAATTTATGGGAGCGGAGAATTTGGTCACCAGCTTACATGCCTACTGTTCTATTTTTGCTTTGCTTTGGAAACATTGAATGGAAGTGTTTAGCTACAGTTTGTGATGGCAAAAAAAGTGTGTAATACAAATTTCTGCAAGAAAAACATTTTTCCTTCTTTTACCATGGTTCACTGAATCATTTCCAGATATATTTGCCAGCATCTGACTTTTTTCTCTCTTTTCTTAGATACTGTTTCACTCAAATCAAGCATCACTCAGGGAAAAAAAAAGAAGAAAAAGGATAGACAAGTCTCAGTGTTAGGCAACTAATAACTTTGTATTAAACATAGCAAAAAACTGAGGGTAAAATAAGATAAGATATCAGGCTTGTCTTTAGTTTTTTCCAAGAAAAAGAATATTTTGGTCTGGTATAATTTTACAGAGTTCAGTAGAGCTCCTAATTATGGATTTACTAACCAATCATGACCTCAAGTGGCACACTCTTCATCTGAATAAAATACCTTCCAGAGTACACTAGGATTGAAGTACTCCTGAGTTGCTAGGTGCCACAGTGTTCAGATCTAGCAGGGTCTGCATTAAGTGTTTCCAAGATTAGAAACAATGGGAATACATCTGTGCCTTAATAGCCTACATCTCCCATTTAACCAGTCCTTCAGTCACATTATAAAAATATACTAGGAATACTGCCTAGGACCATACTTTTGAAATGAACTGTTTTAAAAATCAATTAAGCTGTGTGTGTTAATACAAAATGAAAATCCAATTAATTGTTGAACTCTAATAGGCAATTCTCCCTGTGTAGATTTTGTCCTTCTCTGAAGCTGGATGCAGAAACTAGGCTGGTTTTTGTCTTCAGGGTTGGCTTTCACCTCTTTCCGTCCCAAAAGTGTCTAGTAAGGAAATTGAAGTCTGCATCAGGCAGAGGTTCTTAGCAGCCTCTGAGAGGATAAGACTCTAAATGTGGCTGTGTATGACTTTCAGACATAAAAAACCCTCATAAACTCCAATTTCAAATGCTGAGGTAGGTAGGAAGGAAGGATGAGCGTGGTCTTGGTTACACACTCAAGCCACCAAAATTATTGCTGAATATTAAAGCCTGACCTCTTGACAGCCAGGAAGGATGTATCCAGTAGCGATCAGTGAAGTGCCCCAGGAAACTGGGCAGACCAAAAAACCTGGCTACATGAGGGGCCTTCCCACCTTTTCAGGAGGGTTATTGTAGTTAGATTCTGAACAGGGGCTATAGACAAATACATGGTCTCTAAAACACCCATGTAAAGAAAGTAACACCCATTTTTTCCAAGTAACACTGGTAAAAGCCACTCAACATTGACATCCTAAGGTGTAGGCTCCAACATTAGCAAAGAAGTGTGGCAAGATATGCAAAGTACATGCTTTCCATTGGCTTCGCTAGATGTTAGTCTTAGGGAGACCTGCAGATGGACAGAGCTCTCCACGGCCTGATCATTCACACTTTGTGCATTCTCATGGGTTAACCAGGACTTTACCAAGGATAGTAGAGTGTCTACAAGCTTTCCATCCTGAGAGTGTTCCAGCCTTTATCTGAGAGAATGTATGCTTAATTAGGGCTGCAAATTATCCAGGTAAAACGAAGGCCTACTACTTAACCACCTTCAGTCAGAGTGGTAGGACAGGTCCAGTGAAATTTCAGTCAGGTACTGCCAAGCCTCATGTGCAGGTTATGTGACCTAAGTATATCTAAAGGCATGAAATGGTTTATGGGGAGATTTTCAAAGGAATAAAGTGGAGTTGGAAGCATGAATTCAAAAGCATCTGTCAATGAAATTTGCTTTTCTCTATCTTTTAGCTCTTTTTGTTACAGAAAGTTCAGCAGTAAGCACATCAGCTGTCAGGAATTCAGCTATAGACTCCAACACCAAGAATCACAAAGATTAGAAGTGCACTTCAGTCTCTCTGTGCTGGAAAAAGCAGTCCTAATAGTTTACCTCTTTAATCTGTGTTTCATCTCAGCAATATGAAACTGGTTAGATGTAACTTCTGCAGAAAAACATTCATGCAGTTTCTAATCTGAAATCATGAGCACAGGAACAAACAAAGTCATCAATGCTCTGACCTTGCCCATATCACCTGTTCTTTGATGAGTCAGCATTTCATTTGTTTCAAACAGGATGGATTGCTGTGATAGAGTTGTAGTCCTGTTTGCACTCTTGGCTCTTTCCCACTGTTTAAATGTCACTTGTTTATGATTTCTGAAGACATAAGGCTGTAAACAGACCATGAAGGATTGTCACTTGTAGATCCCAAGAGGAAAATCTCTTCTGTAGCAAACTGGATAGGAAGATGGGCAACCAAAATGTGAAAGGGGAGGTGTTCAAGGACTCTGTATAATTCTGCCAGCATCACACACAAAGGCCTGTGTATTTTGTTCACCAGGATCTGACCCTTTCATCAGCAGAGCCCACACTATGAGCACCTGTTTTCAGCAGAGGGGACAAGCAACTTCCTGTGTAACAGGACAAAATAGGTAAGCAAAATGCCTTCTTGAGCCAAAGTTCAGTATTTTTCAAGTCACATGACTGCCTCATCCTGCCATCTTGTCCTGTAGGACAAGAAAGACCCACGCAGGACTTTCTGCTGTTTTATTAAGGCTAAATTACTGGGGTTTGCATAGTCATTTGAAGTAGTTCAAGGTTATATTCAGAAATCAAGATTTAAGCATTATGCTGCCAAATACTCTAATTTCCTTCATACTAGTACCAAGCTTTCCATATATATGCAATCTCACAGAGAGAAAGAAAAATTGTCTGGTATCACCCATATTGTGTCTCAGAGAAGTAGCAAACTGAGTGATAAAAATGATGAATTGGATTTTTAATTTTTTTTTAATGGACTGGAACAGCTATATGCTACCATAGGAAAGCCAGAGAAGCTAGAAATTAGCTGTAGCATACATATGCAACAGATGCATATGACATTACAAAGTGTTCCAGGAGTTTGTCAGGAACAGCTAAATAATAAACAAAAAGTAAGGTTAGAGGAAGTTGCTACTTGCTCTTACAGCCGAAGACAGGAGAAGAGATCAGGAGAGATACTATACGGTAGTTTATCAAGAATAAGAAAACACACCGTTGGGGTTTCCAGCTAACTTAAGAGTCAGAAAGGCAGCTTCTTCTGAGGTTTAAAATCAGAATTCATAGCATAAGCACAAGTACTAAGAGGGAAAGGATGATGAATGGGATAGATAAATCAGAAAGCACACTTTCAGGGAATATTGCAAGCTTAGGCTTTTGAGTAGCATTATGGGGAGCATGATTTTTCATTTCAATTTATGTCCTGGTAATCAATTATACACTGAGTTGGATATAAACCCTTTTGCTGCCCTATTAAAAGAAAACAAGCAAATAAAATAAGGATTCTGAATGCAATAAGTTCTGTTCCTCTCTTTTCTCTACCTTTGATTCCAGTTATCTGAGATAACCACAAAATTTTAACTTTGAAGAAAGCCAACTTGCTATGCACAGTGAGACTCACTTTATTACAGCTTAACCCTTTCATAATTTTTAGTTCTACTTGTCCTTGCAATCACTCCTCTGGCTTAATATGACTCATGAGAAATCTCAACACTGAAAACCATAGCGTATCCCTAATGCTAAATTTTCACCTGTCACCTACAGAAGCAGGAATTAATGTAAACTGGAAGAAATTTCTTGATTCCTGCACATCATACTGGCCTGAACAAGCATGTGCCTCATGCTATGGGACAGAGGAGAGGTCTGCTGCTTCACATACCCATCCCACCCTGGCTGCATCCAGCTCTGTCTTAAGGTATTTATATTTTGTAAAACCACCCATCAGCCAGTGTTCTTGTCAGTACAAGAGCATTAACACTTCTTATCTGTAAAACATTTTTCCCCATGGATCTCCCTGCCAGTTCAGTTCTAGTATAAGTAGTACAGCAGATGGAGACACAGAGAAGAAATGCACTGCCGAAGTGCCAGTCTACCACCACTCACTTCACATATTAATGTGAAGTGGCCATCAGCTTTTGGTGCCTCAGGCCACATCAGTGCTCAAGAGAGTGGGAGGTATGAGGACAAATTTTAATTAGGATTAAGGATGAGCTCCCTGATGGGAACTGCCACAGCCATCCTGTCATCACTCACTGCCCTCAGTCTCCCTGTGACAGTACACGTCTTCCACATGCTCAGTCCAAGGGTGTCTGTGGAACACTTTCTGTCAGCTCTATTTGAGAGCTTCTCTGGAGGCTGGGCTACACTGAACTGGAGAGGCAGCAGACATGGCACTTGCACACTTAGACTCTGTGGAGTTGTCTACTTTAGAGTGCAACCGGGATGAAGCACCATCAAGTGCAATGTGTGTTGTCCTCACAGAGGCATAAACCAAGATTCAAAGCACTGAAAAACTGGAAAATATTTTCCCAGCTTGGCTCCTGGCAGCAATCCTCAAAATCCACTGGGAAAGGGTGTCTCAGCCTCAGCTCCAACCTTCAGGTTTGGTTTGGTGTAGCCATGCTCTTCTGACATGGGTTTGCCCAAGCCAGAGTGCAATGACAGCAAGGCTAGCTGTTTCACCAGCTTGGCTACCTTAAATAAATTAATAAGTCACAGTACTGCCAACAAACTTTAAAATCCAGTTGGCTACAAATAACTGATTTTGAAGGATGCTAATAAATAGGACTATTGTCCTAAACTTCTCTTCTTCTGTGCAAACTTGAAAGGAATATAGTTTGACCCAATAAATGGATACGCAGGGATTCTGCTGTTGAAGATATCATGTATAGCAGAGTTAGTAGATTATAAGGGTTGTGAAGTATGCAAATAAAAGTTTGTTTCATATAAACTCCAGTTGGGCAAATTCAGCTGCAGGTCCAGGAGGCAAACTACAGACTTTTCCTCCTATGCAGATCATCAAAACAAAAATTACAATCAGTTTTCAAGCTAAACTGTGCCTCCATTCATCAGATACGTAATTCCACCGTCTTTAAGTTTTAGAGTTTGAAGCTCTCTTCCTTCCACAGGAGCTCAGTGAAGTCTGAGAGGGAAAAGATTTTAATGCAAGCACCTAATTTTTCATATATCCCATCTGAAATGAGCTTATGAGGAGCTTGTATGCATTATTCATCCCATATCCTGGTTAGAATTACTAACACATCCATTGCTTCTGATACCTTATCAGTACAGAGCTGTTCAGCTATATTGCATTTAGGTGAAGTAATGTACACATCCTGGTTTAGTTGCCTGAGAACATGATGTGAGTTTTAAGGATCAAACAATCACAGGAATTTCTTCTAGAAGTTCCTCAGTTTCCCTAGGCAACGCTGTCCCTCGTACAGCTTCATTTGGCCTGGTTTAATTTCTACACGTTTCCCTTGCTGCCCAGACTAAAGGAAGAACAAAAGTCTATAAATCAATGACATCTTACTAACCTTGTTCTTGCTTGCTTTCTTCTTGAAGCAGCAGCTCATCCTGCGACTTTCTTACTTCTCCAGCTTTAACAGCTTCAGAGTTCTTCACTATACTTGTACTAATTCCCTTTTAAAATTACAGACAATTGAAAATATTAAAATCACTACTTATTGCAAAAATAAACATTTGTACTGCAGTACACAGGTCTTTAGCAAAACCAATCTTGCATGGATTTACATACACCTCATAGCTGTTCAAGGCAAAGAACCTGTAATTTGGCATAAAGTAGTTCCCCTATTGTGGAGTGGCATTTATAATGACAGTACTAGGTAAATAACTCAGGCATCCAAAGACAAAATACATCCCTTAAGGTCATGATCTGGATTAAAGTAAAAAAATCCTGGAGAGTTTAGAAACTATGAAGCAAGGAAATGGATTATACTAATCAGTCAATTCAGTGGGTTTTTTGGGGAGTCTGACAGATAAAATGCAGGTAATATTTTCCATTCTATTATTACTCTTAGTGTTATCTAACTTATTAGTATGTTGACAAGATATGTATGTCAATTACACACTGTTCAGAGGGCATGGTCATATGGACAATTTTCCACACACTTATTCTACAGAACAACTTTTCACAGCTCTAATGTACAATTTATGCATAAATAGATATGCCTATTAAACCCATTTGCTGTCAGGGATTAGTTCTTTTATTTTAACTGCTTATGGCCTCAAATATATTTTTTTCTCGGATTAACAGTGATGTACTTTCTGTTCAGTCACAGGCAGCAGCTCTACATGGAGATCACAACTCTGAGTGAAGGCTATTTACTCACAGGCTGAGTGAGAGGGTTCAGCACTGTCTCCACATATCAAAACCCCATCTTCACTGGCTTACCATAAAACCCTAGCAAGCTCACTCAGGATTGCTTCTCCCCTTGTAGCCTCTGGCTGTACCCTTGAGCTGCCTGGTGCCCTGCCAGTACTGGGAGAGCACAGAGCTGCAGCTGTACCTATGTAATTATGGATCGTTCAGGACTGTGCTGCTACCGAAGACTGGAGATGCATTTCTGCCAGTAAAATTTGCAAGGCATCAAAACATGTTCTTCCATGGAGGCCAAGAGCAAACTGCTGACCAGCTAGGATCCTAGATCACACCTAATGGCATCTATGTGGTGGACAGGTCTCATTTCTATAACCCCAAATAAGAGTCCAAAGGAAGACCCACTCAGAGATCAGCACGGCACTAGTCCCAGTGAGCTCATCTTGCCTGTATTGCAGTATCTTTATAGTAGATCTTTAAAGCAGATCTACTTTCTATACTACTATCTTTATAGTAAAAAGATCTTTATACTATAAAGATCTACTATCTTTATAGTACTCATGGAGAATGAGGTAGCAGGCCTAACCTAAATTGTCTGTATCTGTTCTGATATCCTTGTCCCTGAACTCAACTGCCATGCAAAGATCCTGCCCATAAAACCATGATATTCAATGTTTAATTGAATAATAGAATAGCTCTAAAAATACATACTTGGCTGCAGAGGGGAGGCTGCAGCATGCTGACTAGATCACACTGATGAGAACTGAGGTACGTTAGCTCAAATTCTTGCCCTGAACCAGTGATGACATTTCCTTTTGGATGCCCTGCTGCCTACTAGCAAATTATTCAATGCTGGTAACCTTTGGCTTAATATAAAACTTCTACCTAAGCAATAGGAAAAGAATATAATGCCTTAAAAATATAATGAAGGCACTAATAAGTGAATGGGGAGACCTGGATCCTGGTTACTATTTCAGGCAAAACAGAAGGTCCCCTGCAGACTCCTCAATCCAGTGGTTAAATATTGCTTACAGGTTCAGTTTTCCTTACAGGGAAATGCAGATGAACCCTCAGTTTCCAGATACTTCTGACAGCTGGGATTTGGGGCAACCCCAAGGGATATTGCTACATCATTGCTTTTGATGATAAAATGCTGTGTTTTCCTACAAACATGAGGGGTACTAAAGTGTGTAGCTGTGCTTGTGCAGGAGCCAAGTCCCAGGAGTGACTAAGCCATGCAAGAGGCAGTAGTCAGTGCTGGCTGTTCCACATCCCCTCTTCAAATGCCCATGGGAAAAATCCACACCTTTCAGTGGGAGACTGTGCACAGGTTTGTTACCCTAAAGCAGGCACTGACCAAGGCACCACCTCCACAAGGCAGAGAGGAAAACAATGCAATAAATTAGTGCACTAGTTCTGGCTCAGCATGATGGCTTCAGAGAAAGATCAGGAAGCTGTAAAATAAAGATACCATGAAATAAATGGAAAGATGACTTGTAATTAATTGCTTTTATACAGGATGATGTTAAGCAGACTTAAAATTACAGAGAATTAGTCTGACAACTGTAGATCTTGCACACACTGTCATGGTTACTTCAAAACTGTCTATATACCACACTCTAACAGGCTTAAAGGAGTTGAAACAGAACTTTAAAATCATTTGTGTTTTAAATAAAGGAGGCTATTTGTAGTAATACTTTTGATGAAGGGTTCAGAGTCAAGAGATACATGTGATTGATGTCCATAATAATTGCACACTTCTATAATCCTTCCTCACCCGTAAGAGTTTTGAGCTTACATTTTGGATATTATTAATATTCAGACAAAAAATAACTTGTGGGCAGTATCATGTCCTGAACATGGTGGAGAATTAATCTATTTTCATAAAACTGATTAAGAATGATGGATACTTTTTCCTGCTCAAGTAAACACCAGCTAATTCTCTAAACCTCCTTTTTCTGTTCATGAAAATCCAAGTCCAAACGATTTCATGGATATTTAAAGGATGGTGCCAAATACTGACTACAAGAAGATTAATTTCTCAATTTGATAAAGACCTGATAATATTCATTACATTGCAAACATTTCAGAAATGGAGTTTTCTTGGTTTTTAAATTGTAAGAGAGAACACAATGAATTTAGGAACAACAAAAAATGTAAAGAAAAAATGAAGCTGCTGAAATGTAGCCGTCAAACTAGACTTCACGTGAAAGTACAACACTTGTTTTTATTCTAGATAAGCAATGGGGCAGCTTGGAATAAACACAGATTGAAATGTTTTTCATCTCTTTAATGAGTTCAAAGAGGCTGAACAAAGACATAGAAGAGTTGAACATTGCTGTGTACAACACAGTAAACAGGTTAAAATTTTATACCTGAGTAAAAAAGGAATTTAACTATCAACTACAGCATGCAGAATAACTGATAAATTATCACATAAACATAGTATACTGTTATTAGGTTACAGGCATTTAGATGTTCTTAATTTTTACAAAGGCTAAAGATGGAAGAAGCTCTGAGACGAGATGAGTATGTGACATAAAACCACAATAAGGAAAAGCACGTTACCATCTAGCAGCCTTTCCAGAAGATCAGAATTATCTGCTGTTTTATTATCCACGCAGAAGCAGCAACAACTCAAAGCCTGTGGAGTTAATAACACATTAGACATTTAAGTAGGTCCTGAAAATGAAATATTAGCAGTTTATGAAGTGCTCACAGAAGACCTGAGCCTGCATTCCCTGCCCTCAAATGCCACTTTAAAGCACTGCATTTTTGAGCTGTCCCCAGAGCAGAATGAAAGGCAAGAATCTGCAGGGAATGACTGATCAAGTCACAGGCTTGTGATTTTCTCACTAGCATAACAACTGCCAGTTCTTAAGGGATGACTTTTTACCCCATTTGATTGGCCAAAACCCACATTTCATTTTACATAGAAACTTGACCCTTCCTCTCACTGAATCCAGTATTTGGACGGGTTTGGTTTTTCTTTTCTGTTTTCACCAGCTAATCTATTTCAAATGCTCTGGTTTGAAATAGTCTAGTGCAAGTCAAAAAGAAGTAACGTATTTCTCTTCTTAATTCCCTTTTCTTTGCAAAAGATGCCTGCGGGAGAGAAGGGGCCTGAAAAGTTTAACCAGCACAGCTGATTCCCCCACCAGATAGGCTTCTGTCTCCTGGCAGATTTCTGTACTCCCTGATCTCCACATCGAATATAAAAACTACCCACACGCATTACCAATATTCCTGTGCTATAAACCAGGCATTTTCCTTCCTCCAGCAAAATCAGCAAAGCCAGTACTTGTCATTTAGACTTGTCAAGAAGATATGGGAAGAGTGAAGGGAATTTACCCTGTTAGAGACAGCCATAAACAAAGCCTCTCCCTTTTGCTTCCCTGCAGTTGTATAGTTAACATACTTTTCATGTCAATCAACTCTCCTCAAATCATAATACCTGCCTTGACTTTCATGATACTGTTCTTTCACCATTTATGAATAAAACTATGCATTGAACATGCAGGTACCAAAATGGGTTCATCCGTTTGTCCACAAAATATTAATTTCTTGTTTAAAGTCAGATATCTTAGACATTGGTAGGTTGTGTGAAAGAGTCCCCAGGGAATTGAATCCTCTTTGCTTCTAGTTTCTTCCTGGCTTTGAAAGCTGCTGATACTTCGGGGTGGATGGAGTCCAGACGCTGTTCACACTGGAAGGCTGTGAGGAAGGCTGTCCTGTAGTTGTTATTCATCCAGCCATAGAGAAGGGGGTTAGCAAATGTTGAGCACATGGCAATGACATGGAACACTGTGTAGATCAGTTTGTACTCTTTCAGGTCTAACACTTGACTGTCAATGTCACTGACCAGCTGGAAGGTGTGAAAGGGTAGCCAGCTGCCAGCAAACACCACAACCACGCACACCAGCATCTTGGTGGTTTTCCGGCGCCGGTGGTGATAGTGGTCATTCCCTGGCCTAGGGCTAACGTGGTTCTTCAGCTTGGTCCAAATACGGATGTAGGCATAGGAGATGACTGCCAGAGGCAGCACATACTGGATCAGGAGCATGGAGATGCTGTAGATGGTGCCATAGTTGAGTTGCCCCTCCCCTGGCCACTTCTCAGAGCAGACCACAATCTTGAAGTCAGGAATTATCTCAATCAACGAGTACTCACGGAAGATGGCCAGAGGACTTGCCAACAGGGCACTGACTGCCCAGGCAACTCCTATAACCAGGAAGCTGATCCGCTTAGAGATTTTGCTTTCCAAGTGGTAGACTATGCAGCGGTGACGATCCAGAGCGATCACAGTCAAAGTGACAGTAGACACATGGACAGCAAGGGCCTGAGCATAAGGCACCAGGTGGCACAAGACCGGGCCCAGTTTCCATTCACCCAAGAGTGTATAAACCAAAGTGAAGGGCAGGCACAGCGTGTTTACCAGCAGGTCAGCCACTGCCAGGTTGGCAATGAAGAAGTTAGTCACTGTGCGCATGCTTTTGAATTTGATGATCACATGGATCACAAGGGAGTTTCCGATCACTCCCAGCAGGATGATGGAGCAGTAAGCAAAGATGAGAATTATTTGTACTTCAACAAGTGTGGTGCTGTCCTTCAGTTCTGGTTTAGGGTCCAGAGCCAATTCGTTGAGTGGTGTGGTGTATCTTGTCAAGTACAGCTTAGTGAATAGCTCCATTTTCATTTCATCTGTCTGGTTTTCTTCACCTACTGCTTCCAGGGGCCCCATCCTTGCAGAAGCCTGGTCAAAGCCACAGAGCTGCCCCTGAAAGCAAAACAAGAACAAGTGGAGAAATCAGTTCAAATGGGCTAAGACAAGAAGCAACGAGCTAAAGCTACATATTTTTCTTAACCCACATGCTACATTGCAGGATTAAGAGAAAATCTGTCTTAATATATTTAAATTCTCTTGCCCTTACATTTTGAAGGCTGATCCAGTAACATTATTTAGGCATGACTCCTGCTGAAAATTGGAACAGATTTCAAAAGCATTCCAAAGACAAAGTTTGCCTAAGTAAATGCAGAAGGATTAAGATCCTGCTGAGCAGCATATCATGTTTTTACAATCCACTATCTAAAACTAGTGCTTATTTATCAAATATAAATCTTCCAGTAATATCTATGGGAATTCTACATGGAACAGTACCATCTGGACTGTTATTAGCATAATAATCCTCCAGCTTTTCCTTAATGAAAAGTGTTTCCTTTAACTAGTTACTAAATTCTTACAGGTTTATGCCCTTCCCTAATATCAGTGAAGTAAATGCTGGGGTCTTTCTTTAAGAAACTTTGTTTTACAACAGTTTGTACCATAAGGCAAATAAAAAAATACCACTGAAATAGAACTGAAATAATAGCATTTCTTTGAAATGACTGCATATTATTCATGTATAATACGTATGCTATTCATGCTGAAATCAACTCAAAAGAAACAACTGAAACATAGTAATACATGATATTTCCTTTCTGTGTGATGTTCCAGAAAACAGAGCTCCTTGGAGGCTGCCAATCAGGCATTCATTTCTGACTGCAGTCATAGCGAAGAGCAAATCATTCCCCTGCTGATGTCAGTAAGAATTTCACCACTGGCATAAAAATCACTTTTTTTTCCCTTCCTTACACTGGCTGAGCCAAATTCTGTGCTACCCTAAGACTTCAGCAGGCACAATATATGAATGGCTTACAGTCAGTTTCTGACTTGGACTTCAGTCCAATGTAAAAGAGTACACGTCCCCAAGCAAACAGCCCAGAGCATGGGGTGGCATGTTAATGAAGAACCAAGAACCTGGGGACTCCTTTTCTTGGCCTGAGAAAATACTAAGAAATTACCAGTGCCAAGCAAACTTACCAATAAAACACCACCGTTCACCACCAAGGGGAAAGGCAACCCTGAGCTACTCTACTTCCCCATCCATTACCTTCCTTAAGGAAAGCAAGAATAGAGAAGAAATGTCACTTTCTTGCCATCAAGTGTTACATATAGCTTAACCCTTCTCAAATTCAAGTCTGCCTAAAGAAACAGCTATTGATGTGTTTGGGAAGAACATGGCTTTTAAAAAATTCTTGTTCTTTTCTGATCATCTCCATTTAATTCCTTCCATCTTCAGAGAAATATTTCAGAGGAACAGAGGTACCATCCCTACCTCTGTTCCCAGTAATTATCAGTGAGCTACATCCTTCAGTATGATTTCCAAACTGAGAAAGGAGCATTGTCTACCAGCAGGAGACTGAATCCTTTCTGCTTGCTTCTATCCCACACAACGTCCCAAAAAATTCCTCAGGGTGAGCTATTTTTGCAAAAAAAGAAGATCGACGGCATGAACTAAAAGGTGTTTTCCCCCCAGCTAAACAGGTCAGAATTATGACATACTGTTTAGTTTACATTTAGTCAACAATTAGTAATGTAAGCCTGAGATGTGAACCACCACAAGACATGTAGCTGAGATGTACCAGCTGCTCATACTAGTGTACACCACTGATTTTAGCAGTATAACCAGTTTTCAACTACTAGCCTAAGCAACGGATGTCAGGAAGGGATTCCTTATCAATACACCTTTAGTCCACCAGGTTAAGAATATAAGCCATCCACCACAATTTAAACAGTCAAGGCTATGCAAAAGTTGAGAACTCTGATAAGCATTTTCCTTTGACCCATTCCTACACCCAGGAATTATGCTTCCATATATTATTACAGTAGAGATTTGGTGAGCTCCCAGGACCATCAGATGCTTCAAAATCTCGTAATTTTTTTCAGTGCAGGTCATGTCTAAACACACAAGTAGAATGGTGAGAGGGCTGACAAATAGAAATTCTTTCCCTTCTTTGCCCTAAATCCAGGCAGAAGGATGTAGCTCACTCAACATAGCTTCCCTTTCTTCCCAAAAGTATTTTCACCCATTTCTCTAGTCCCTGACTTTCTGTTGATTCCCTCTTGCAACTCCTTCTTTTTAGCAAAGCCTTCTCTTGTTCTGACATTTTTATTTTATTTCTTACTGCCTTATTCAGGCTGATGAAAGATGCTTTGGGCTTGTCAATAAGACAAAGCTGAGGGAGAAAGAAGGGACAACCACGGTTTAAAACAGAAATGAGCTCGTGTGTCGGCAAGTGATGAAATAAACTGGATAAGTCTAACATTGTTGGTGGGACAGTTATGTGGGCAAATATCAGTTGCTTTCAAAAAAACTGAGATAAAACTAAGGTGACACTCAGGTAGTGTTTGACAGGACCCCTTCTGTCCTTTTTTGGGGATAAACTCTGCAAGTGATAGCATTTACTGGCACGCCTTACATACTGCATCACACCAGGGCTTTTTTCCTCCCAGCAGCCAGATCTTCATGGTCAGGCATCAATTTGCTTCTAACTCTCGGCCGAGAAAGGCCCAAAGAGGATTTACATGGGTTCTGAGAGCAAGTAAGCAAAAAGGGCGGAATACGTGATTACATTAGCAAGCAGCATTCCCACCAGGACCGCCGTGCCTGTGCTGGGGAAGGGGCTAGGGCTGCTGGAGGCGAAGCTGGCAGCAAACGCGCCCTTAGGATGCGGCGCCGCTTCTCTCCCGGTCCCCGAAGCCGTCCCCGGGGGAGACAGCCGTCCCAGGGGAGACANGCTGCCGGCCTCAAGCGGGGATTTGGAGAAAGAGGGAGACGTGCCAGACCCGAGCTGGAGCACACGCCGCACACCCGAGCCTGCTTCCTAGCTTTCCCAGTCTCNACCCGTGCCCGCCGCCGCCCCGTGCCGGGAGCGCCAGTCCGTCCCCCTCTCCCGTTCTTACCTTCGTCTCGCCCCGGGCAGGCGAGCGAGGGACGGCCGGCTGCTGAGGAGCCGGTGTGCCAAGGCAGGGCAGGGCAGGGCGGGGAGCAGAGCCGCTCGCTCCGCAGGGGGGCGGCTGCCCCGGCTCCCCCGCCCGGCACAGGTNGGCCCCCGCCGCTCTCCCCTCCTGGGCGGCGATGCCGCAGCGCTGCTCGCCCCGTACAAAGTTTGCAGGCGACGGCGGCCCCCGCGCGCCGGGAGGGTGGCACGGGCGGGGCGGCGCCGCCGCCGGGGAANCTCCGTGATTCCTTCTGGGGTAGCATAAAAGGGATGCCTTTGCTCGAAACAACCGCTGAAATCCTTGCTTACAAGCACGACAGCTTGCACAGATTTTCTGATCCTCAGATGGGGCTGTTGCCAGAGCAGGTGTAAGGATGAATAAAGCATTTCTTTATTCTGTAAAGACCAAAATAAAATATTTTATATTTATTTACAAGGCTGGAAAGGTAAAGAAAACAGCTGCTGCTTTTATTTGGTTCTATATCAATAACCTTTCAAAACAGCTCTCCTGCCAGCCAGCTTGACAGAGGACTAGTGCCAGCCAGCATTACTGCACCTCTGGTAGGGTTCAGCTTCGTCAAATCAATCCATCAATGGGTTCTGCTTAATATTTTAGTGGGTGTCTGATGCCTCTCCCTAGGTATAACTTCTGAGATTCAAGGGATTGTCTCCTGAGTGCATATCTGGGGGACCCGATTTACCAAAACGTGCTTCAGCCCTGGTCGTAGTTCCCAAGAATAGGAACTAGGAGACTTTGTTTTTTTTATGGCTATAGCACTGGTACTTAAACAATTCTCTTCCCAAATATAACAGAAGCTGCTCTCCAGAATAGGAATACTCTATTACTTCCTGTCACTTAGGTAAATTTGCATTCATATTTAAGGTAGTTTCAGGGGTCAGCAACATTATCTCCCACTCTTTTTCTTCCAAAGGAGACTCGATACAAAAACTTCCTTTGTACTTCGCTTGTCAAAGGTAATGCTCCTTGCTTTCGTTATAGCTCAATAATATGTCCTTATCTACAGCAGAGCATCGAGGAGTAACTTCAGTGATTTAGAGTTGTTTTTGAAATTGAAAACATGTCCTGAGAGGCCCTTTGGATCTTTACTAATTCAGGCTATCTCTTCAGGAAGGGCCTTGCTCTTAGTCCTTCAGCACTTCTGAGACTGTTAATAGAATGCGCCTAGCTTATTGCAGAACAGATTCCTTTGATGACTAAATAAAGAGCCTGGAGTTTCAATTCTCCTACCCCTGTTTACTCATTTCCCAATTCAATCCAATTGTAGGATTTATTTTTTGATCTATCAACAGACATAAATGCATGCCGTGAGTTTTAGTAATTACAGCACTTGCATAATACATGCCCATGACAGCCTGCAATCCTTTACTTTCCTTCTCTGACAAGTAGTCAGCAGTGGCCTTCCACTGATCTCAGGGGTGCTGCTGTTTTGCCCTACTCAGCACACTCTTTCTAATTTAACATATTTTTGCTTCTTCTAATGTCTTGGAGGGTGTAGTGAAATGCTACAAATCTTTATAGTCTGCCCAGCTCAGGATTCCATAGCTAAGGGAAGGCTGTTCTTTACTTAAAATTCCAGATTCCTGGAAGAAGTCAAGAAATGCAGTTTCCTAGAGGTTCTTATGCCAGTAAGGACTGGCTTTCCACGCTAGAGAAAGAAGGCATTATTCCCTGTTACAAGGCAATTCTGTGTTCAGGCACAACTGAAATGTTTAATGGAAATGCATTTCTAATAAAAACCAGCATTTTTTATTGCTTGTAAAGGAGTGGAATTTAATGGCCCCATAAACACTGCCTTGAACCAAAAGCCATGAAAACACTAACAGGAAGGGCAGAAAGAGTCAAGTAGCAAATGGGCTGTTCAGTACCAAATGAGCTGCTGGGTGATCACCTCCAAAGCAACTGTGGATACTTTGCTTTGTGTGCACTCGGATTTCCATCCCCAAAACCATGATGAACCATGTAATTGAATCACAGAACCATGTGTTCGATGGAACTTCCAAAAATCTTCATGTCCAGCCTTATCAAACCAAGTCTAGCTGCAGCAGGTTGTGCCAGGCTATGTCTCCTCTCCAGAAAAGTACCTCTGAGTGAGAGATACTGTTCTCACTGGGCAGGCCATCCAGCCAACAACTCTCAAAGAAATTTTTCTTTTTTTGTATCAAATCAGACTTTTCCATGTTCCAGCTTGTACTAAATGTGTCTTGCCCTATGTTCCTCCGGGTAGCTCCCGATATACAGTAGTTAGATTTCCATTCAGACTTGGGTTCTTTGAGGCTGAATAAACTCAGTTCCTTCAACAACACTTTGATTGTTATGTAACTCAGCCTCAATCATCTTGGCGTCCTTTTGTTGCACTTACTCCAGTCTACCAATGTCTTTCCAGCACTAGGAGCCCCAAACTGAACCCAGATGTCACCACAGATGTGGTCTCACAACTGATAAATAGAGAGGAATAGTCACTTCTCAACCTGTTGACTGCTCTCTTGCTATGTCTTGATATAGACGGTAAAGTTGAACTGTGCAAACTGAGTTGCATTAAATAAATGAGCCACATGAACTTTAAATCTCAGCTTCCTATTTAAGGCAAGTCTATAAATGAGCTTTTGCTGTGAATATGTATATGTACTAAGATGAAATTAGATAACATATCTTAACAGCTTGGCAAAAAAGGCTGTTGGATTTATTTCTGCTGTAAATCCCACTTGGGGAGGTATGGCAGGGTGTAAGATATCCGATTTACATAATTTGCCTCTGGCAGTTTCTGTTCAACTCTCTTTACTGTTAGACAATTGTCTTGTCAAATTCTGTCCAACATGCTGGGTTTTTTTCCAATGGAACAATAAACATTTATGACAGCTTCTCCTAAGTTTACCAGCTCTCAGGAGCAACATAAAGGTCTTTATGTAGTGCCCAGGCTTGGAGCAGTAACTGCTTGAAGCATTTTGTTTGAATCACAGAACTAGGAAAGATGTGGCAGTCCTTGTCCATGAAATTGTCCAACATCAGATTTGCTGAAATGGTAAATAAGGCTTGATGGATATCAACAAGAATAGCCATCAGCTGTCCCATCTCCTGTCCTGAGACATAGTTTTATTTATATTATTTACTGTGAGGGTTGAATTTAAAAGAAACTGCTTCCCCTTGATCACTGACCTTTAAAAGCAGTGCTGTGCTGCATGCCTCTCAATCAACCCAAACTTTGCCAGTCCTTACTCACACAGATTTTCCTGGAGTGAGTTAGATTTCAAGGATTTAAGTGTTCAACACAGCATGGAAAACCCCTTAAAAATGAAATGGAAAAAAAAACCCTCAAAAATGACCTTGAGAAAAAATATCCTTCATGAATCTGTTATGTGGTACCCACACAGAGATCATATGGTGTAAAATTATACAGGAGAAAGACTTTTCTCACTTAAAAGTTCAGAACAAAAGTGTTTAAATGGCTAAGGAGTGAATTTTCTACTTATATAGATCTGTAAACATTTTGCCATGCATTTATAAACTGTTGTTCCCTTTTTGTTTAGATTCAGTCCCACAGGTTAAATTCTATTTATTTCTCTTTTTCAAATGCAGGAATGTAACTGTATGCACAAAAATGTATCATCAATTTGCCTTAGGGGTAATACAAGTCAGCAGGTAATGAGAGAAATTGGTAGGTATGTATAAATACCAACTTGGCATTGCAAACAGCAATAGTTCACAGTCACTACTGGTTAAACAAACAGTTCGGTGCATCTCGTTCAAAAATGATTGCACCAAAGTCTCAGTTCAACTGGCTGTTTGCTCCCAGGTTGTGACTGAGTTCAGCACTGATTTCCCACAAGGAAAGACTGCAGAGCTGAGCACCGTGTTTCAATCACAGCCTTCCCAAATCACCTAGTGATCACATACACTTGTTTCATTCAGACAAAGTCAACACTGTAAGATTGAGTAGCTCATCCAATAAATGCCAGGTTTAAAGTTGCCCATTTAACACCAACACATATCTATTTGTATTTACATACCTGTGACACGGTCTGTAACTAACTAGATATGCTGTTTTTCTCTATGGTCCGTGGCTTCATTGAGTGTTCCCTGTTGGCAATCCTTATGCAATTAGCATGTATTTGATATTTCTTTATATTCTCAGTATATATTTTGCCATCTTATTCCTTCTCTTTACTGACATGCTATCCTGTCTCTGCAGAGAATATAGAAATTGTCATTTCTTCACAGGGTTTTCTATGGTCTTTTCATTACTAGATCTCAATCAGAAATATTCAACCTTTATTAAGATCTATTTTCTGCCATTTAAATCCAAAGAGGCTGGCCAAAATTTAATAGGATTTTAAAATACCAGAAATAAACCATTTTACTATATTTTTTTTGTTGCTTGCATTTTAGACATTTTTTTCTTTCCTATTTTTCCTTAATTCAGCTTCTTTTTTAATGCAGAAATTTCTGAAAACTCAAAAACTTTCCACAGTAATGTGGAAAATGCCACTACATTAGTTAGCAGTTGGTGTACAACCAGTTGTTGCCATTTCTGAAGAGTTTTTAGATGTTCTCTAGGCAAGTATACTCTATTTTAGAACACTCATCACAGAGAATATATTCTCACATACAGCTTACAGTTTGAATAACACACACACTCCAGTCCTCAGTTTTTTGGTAGCTGGGAAAGCAATGAATATCTAGATGCTTTCCAAAAGTGAGTCAACTGTACCAGCTTGTTGTAGGCCTGTTTGTATGTTCTAATTCTAGAGGTCCTTGGCTGCTACGAGCAGTAGCGCCACTCACCCTTTGCTTTGTGTTAAAATCAGTCTTGTAACAATTTTTAGAGGTTATGTATATTCTTAAAACTGAATAACTTTTCAGCCTCAGTTTTTGGCTTGCTGAAGATATCTGTGCAGTGTTGAATATGTTGTCTTTGGGACAAAAGAACTAAGTTTGAAAGACGAAAAGCGTTCAAATATGTGTTCCCTCCTCTCCAAGTTACAGATCTCAAAATACAGAAAACTGGTCACAAAGTTTCACATCCTTTCCTCCTATATGCATGGAACATACAGTTAACTACACATTAGTCAGAAATATATTTTTATTGAGCTTATTTCTCAAAAATATCCGTATGTTTTGGAGGGGTATTTTTGTTGCCATATGATACTCTTTTCATTACAAACCCTTTTCATGTTGCTCTTAAGCTCAAGGAAATGGGTCAGCTTTTGACCTTGCTCAGCTGGTGTGGTTGGCATCTAGGTCCTGAAGAGATGCTCCAAAGAATCAATATAGATAGAGTAGCCTATCAGAAATTTAATTATTTTGATTAATAATGGCATCCATGAATGAAGACATCCCTTTTGATAATGCTGTCTGACATATAATGCCATCTAAAACACATCATATTTGTTGTGAGCATAAATAGAAGATGCAATTTAAAACAGTTTCCAGTGAAAATCTATGAAACCATGTCATCTTAAATAAAGAAATGATTTTTTTTCACTTGCTAAGACACAAGTGAGTATCTTTCTCCCATGTTGTGGAAAGTAAATTATTATAACGTTTCTGCACAATATTTCAGTTAACTTTCCCACATTTGCACAGAATTTGCTAGCTGTTCTGACCCCTTCACTGGCTTTATCCAGGGTCATTCTGTACCTCTGTGTGGCATTTTATGCAATTATGTCTTTTGGGAAAAATACATAACATTAAATTAATGGATTTCCTTTGTAAGTAATTTTTGTCCGTAAGAAATTACTTTAATCGCCAAAGAAGTGTAAAAATAGCACTTTCCATACCTGTTATCACTCATTTTAAAATAAGTGAAGTAGTTAGTGTCTCATTTGTGCACTCTGTCCCAACTTTGGAACTTCTGAAGGACTAAATTCTAGGCTAAATGCAGCAAACCTGTACAGCCTCAAACTGTAGCTGTATGACTCAAATGCCAACATACAGAAGTGCTGAGAAGTTTTAACTGTTTCATCTTCTTCCTTGCTGGTACTTTCCATTACAGGTGTCACACCTATTAGTGTGGTGAAACTTCAGTGCCTCATTTTTCACTGACAGCACTGTTTGTGAACAAGTTAAGCTTGTCGACCTATCTTCATAAGGTTGAAAAGTGCTCTAATCCAAAAAGTCTGTCTCCCACTCAGAACTGAACCAGCAGTTTTCTACATGAACTCCATTTCTCTTTATTAATTGCATGTGATTCCCACACACATTTTCTGAAGAGTGATGGCATTTGAATTGCTAGAGGTATTTTAGGATGGAGGAGAGGGAATGGGAAGAGGCTTGGGTGGCATGTTTGTAAGGCTAATTGTTCTGTGATTGCACACAGCCAGGAGACCAGCAGCCAGAGCACCATCTGTGCACACAGCTTGTCCATCCTGCCCGGCTGCAGTGCAAAGGAATGTGTCAACTCCTGCTTTTCCAGAGCAGCTGAAAGCATCCTTCATGCTCCACTGAAACTTTGCTATCGTTCCCTGAAAATCTATTCCCTTCACACTGCACGTCTGGCTGGCACAGCCTTCCTTCAGCAAGAAGCTCTTTCTGCAGTACTGTTTTTGCAGGTTGGAGTGGGGAAGATAAAACTGCTCTTCAGCATTACCTCCCTGTCCTACAAGCTGCAGAATTATTATCTCAGGGTCCTGGGGAACCATAAGACATATATGATCCCCCCAGGAATGCAAAAGCATCTCAAGAGGCTGTGTGTGACTGTCTGTGGTGGAGGTGTTCGCATCTGAGATAGTTATCTTATAGATAGATTTCTTAGATTTCTTTTAATGTCAAGAGAGGCCAACTTAGTCTAACCAGTGGAGTTTAAACTTTACTATGTTTGGTTGGAGGAATTGCACCCTAAACACCATCAGCTATTTACAAGACCTTCTTCAACCCTAGTGGAAACCTCAGCTAGTTCTTTGTACACTGTGGGTACCTAAAATCCAGTGAAAGGAACTCCACCTGTTGCTAGTGATATCACAAGGATGTGCAAGTATATTTTCTCCCCATCAGTATCTGGATTGAAATCTAGTATATGAGTAGTTATTCCCCAGATCCTCAGCAAAGTTTAAACACATATTGTCCATTGATTTCAGGTACAAAAACTATATAGGATTGGAGCCTTAATGCTTTGCAGATTGTATCAAATGTGTCCTTATAGATGGTCTGTATGATATTCTCTTTCTTCTTCACAAAGACTTGAGGGAGCTTGCCCTGTACACAGAAACTGTCCGAAATACCTCTCCCAGACAAGTTCCAGATATAGACTCCCTTTTTCCCAAATATCCTTTACTGTGTTACAGGTAAAAATTCCTATATGGCAAGTCCTAAGCTGCCAAAAATAGAAAAAAAAAACGCCAAAACAACAATTGTTTTCATCTGTAAACCTATTCTGATGTCCGTAAATGTTGTTTTTCATATTGGCAATCTTACACATTCACACGGTACACTAATTATTCACCTAACAGGTGAAGATGGTAGCAGGTTTAGATGGATCTGCCATTACAGGAAATTAATACCACACCTTCCATACAGTGCGTTCCAGTGAAGACCAGAAAAAGCAGATTTCTGTACAGAATCTGCAGCAGAGTTTTGTTGAGTGACTAGATACCACCCTGTTCTGTGTATCTGCACACAATCTGTCTTACCTTGGTTTCTCTATTATGTACGAAAAGTCTAGTTTGTGGATCTCACCAACTCACTCTCCCCCTCTATTCTGAAGTCTTCCCTGTGATTCTGGTTTTCCTCTAGCATTGATTTCTGCCAGTCAGTATACAGCACACTCCCTTCCACTTCTGTCTTCTTTTATTCTTTATTTCTTTTCTTTTATTCCGTCTTCTTTTATTTTTTTATATATATTTATAAGTTTTAAGTTTTTCTATTCTGCTTGGATGTGCTTTTCTGATGTGCTAGGGTAATGAAGACAAAACAGTCCTATTCCAGTTGAGAACTCAAGGACAGTTTCTGAAAACTTCAAGCCCTAAGCATAAACAATGTGGAAAGAGGAGGCTGGGTTCATGGAAATGAACCAAAACGTATAAAAGTGTGAGATTTTGTGACCAAGCCCTCCTTTGCTTCCATCTTGGAGCCATCCAGGCAGGGGCCACAACTGTGGCACTCATACTGCTAGGATGTGACCTTTCGTAGGCCTTTCTTAGGCCTCTCAATAAATACCCTTTTTATCCCCTCAAGTCTGTGTGTAGCCTCTGTTCCAGCTCCTCAAGGCATCACTATAACCTTTCTCCCAGCATGGTCTCACCAACAAACATATGTACATAGATGTTTTCACTATTAACCTCTTTTCCTGAGAATATTGAATGCACTCTTGTCTCTCCTAATAGCAACTTTTCTTCACCGCCAAAATGGAAGAAAATATTGTTAGCATCTGTGCGTGACAAGAGAGATCTTCTTTATCAGTGTTACTACTTTTGTCTCTCTGCCAAATTTGAGAGTAAAATTTAGTACATTGCTTCTTTATCACCTCGTTTCTTCCGTCAGCAAGGATTATTACCAAGTAGTTTTTTATGATTTTAATGTTACAGTTCTGTTCTTCACAATGCAAATATCTCTGGCCAACATGTAATAACAGAAGAATTTTAATGACTTCTTGTGTAAATTTTGTTAGATTTTATACCAACTTACGGCACTTCAAAGAAATCATACCTATGAAAAAAATCTATGGTTTAACTGATTTTCCTTTCAGAGACAAAAGGCAGAAACATTGCAGAATTTTTTTCTCTGTAGCACTGTATCTTATGCTGTGCAGCTAAGTATTAACATGACAACCATGAACCTGCTCCTTGTAGAAGTCCTGAAATTTCTCTTACCTATAAAAACCCTTTATATATGTCCTATTTACCTTCATTGCAGTGAAAACATGTTATTTTTGTAAAGAAATCTGAGTAACAAATATTCTTTTACAGACTATATATAAAAGGCAGTAAACTATACTATAAAAGGCAGTGAATCTATGAGCTTGAAGACAGAAGGGCTTCACCACACTCAGACTTCTCTTTAGGTAAAGTAATTCGAGGCTTCAACCCCTTGCTACTGCAGCGGCTCACAGCACTCACAAGCCAGCACCTCTCACGTTGTTACCAAGTGCAGCAGGCATATGCATCTCCAGTACCACCTTTATTTGGAGGTGTACAATTTAGATTGACTCTTAAAGAAACCTACAATAGTTTTACTATTGCAATATTGTTTTAAAGTATTAGTATTTGCTAGTGAGAATACTTCCTTTTTGTTTATGCTTCTTTGTGGACATTTATACAACAAAAGAAACAAGACATTCCAAGCTACAAAATAATATAAATTACACACTCAGTTCTCTGGCTTTTTCCTGGTAAACTCAGTAGAACAGTGCAGTAATCCTATCACACATTTGTAAATATGATTACAGAGGTATAGTGCACTATAATGTTAAATATTATTTTTAAATAATTCCCACGTCAAATATAATCATCCATTTATTGATACAAATAAAACAATAATCTGTCTTTCCATCAAAGATATCCGTTTATACTGAAGGGGGTTCATATTAGTAAAACTTTAATGTATCAAGAAATTAGTGAATAAAACCAAGCTTAATAATGAAGGGGAGAATAAAAGTTGTGTACTTAAAAATCAGGTTTATGTGATTATGCAGCAGTCTTTAAGTTATCACTATTTTTCTAATCCCAGGTGAGTTTAATTCTGCTTGAGTACCAACTTCTGATGTTGTACAAGTGAATCTGCCTGTCCTACATTAGTGAGATATTGATTCATTCCAAATCTAATCCACATTTTTTACCAAAAGGCCAATTTAAAATCAGGCCTTGGATTCTGCTACACATATTTGTTTTAAGGAAAGATGACTTGACTTTGGTATTAAGCAGTACTTCACTGCTAGCCCCACAGCTTATAAAAAGCACTGAGTCTGAGGAAAAAGTGTCAAGAACCAGACTCCCCTTTGTCACTGACAGCCTGCAGCTGCCTTGCCTTCTGCTTTTTATGAATGACCTCTTCTTCTGCGGAAAGCTAGTCAAAAAGGGACCAGTGAAACTCAGTGTATGAGTATCTGTGGCTGCAGAAATAGCTCCAGAGTGGACAGCCCAGCAGCTATTCAGGGGAAGTCTTCTGTTTTCAGATATTCAGGGTCAGGGGACAGAGTTATCCACGCCAAACTTGCCTGCTATTTTGGAGACTGACCTTGATCCTGTGGCTGTTGTTGAAAACTGGAGCTCTTTACTAGCTAGGTCGCCTGGAGCCCGTACTAGATGAGGTTTCCACACTGAGAAGGCTCCTGCAGGTACTGGACTTTGTTTTGGTCTGCCCAAAGCTTTTTTAGTTTATTGCAGATTTTGTAGCATCTCTTCCCTCAGGTGGTTTTGGTCTAAGATTTTCCACCCTAGGTAGACATTCAAAAGATCAAGTCAATATAAAAAGAAGCCGTCCCTCTCATCTTGTCGCTGCTTAGAAAATGCATCTGGAAGCCAACACTGGGATTAGTGCAGAATTTAACAGCATTTCTGTAAACAAGTCGTGGCTTTCACTGCACTAAGTAAATCATGTAGAAGGAAATCCTGCTTTGAAGCTTTCTGAAATTCTACAAGTTACCTATATATCAAAAATGTATTTTATTAGGATTTTCAACAAACCCATGATAAAATGCTTGGCAGAAAGCTACTAAAGAAATGAAGTTGCTGTAGGACTAGTGCTTATATGGTTTGAAATCTGCCTACAGAGTCTTTGCCACTTTTCAAGACAAAGAGTAGACAGCAGAGTACCTTAGGGAATTAATTTTATTTAAGATCTTTTTCAATGACCTGCAGAAAGAAGGAATGCAGGAATATGTCTCAGTTCACAGATGATACTGAACTCCTGCAGGGAGTCAGACAACACACTCATACATAGAAATGAGCTCTAGAGAGATGGTACACAGCTGAGTGAGTGCAGAAAAAAAGTGGCAGATGCTCTTTTCTAGATATATATAGTGAGTGCATCTAGGGAGAATAATCTTGCTTATAAGTGATGAACTGAAAGCTGGCAGCTGGAGCTCAGGAAAGAGACCTGAGGGTTTCTGGACTCGTCTGCTCAACATGCAACAGCAGTCAAAAATGCGAGCAAAATTTTGGATGTTCTCTGAAAAGATAGTAAGAGCAAACCAGAAAATATAAAATCCCTATGCATCCACATCTTGAACATTTTGCACAATCCTATTTATACATTTTATGAAGGACATAGAGAAATTCAAGATAATGCAGTGAAAAGCAACTAAGATGATTAAAGGGATGGAGCAGCTGCCTTTACAAAGAATCAGAGAAGTCTGGGACTTCTTATGATCTTATTTCTCCCCCAAGATGAGTGCGATATGGAGGCAGTGTGTAAAGAAAATACAGAACTGTTGTTTCCCAAGTCCTGTGGTGTCCTCTGGGCACTCACTGAAACTTCTGGAGAGCAGTTTAAAATGTGGAAAAAAAGTCCTATTTTGAGAAGCGCTACCTGCTCTCCCTTCTGAAATCTGCTGTGGACGTGCATCATACCAGAAAGTTTAAAAAGGAGAAAGCAGACAAATTCCACAGCAGTAAATCCATAAAGGGACACTCAGATGAAGAGGTAGGAACATACTTGCTGCCGTCTTTGGTGCAGTGGAGGAATATGAGGGGAATGGACAGCTGAGAGACAGGATCATGAGTTGTCTTCAAGCAACATTTCCTATTGCAACTGCTGGAGATGAAATGGATTATTAGTTTGACCCAGAAGGCAATTTTCTATGTTGTCATGAAAATAAGACCCTGTGCTTCTTTGCTAAGAGCTTAAACCTGCCACTTCAGAGTTTTTCCACCCATTTAATTTTGATTGCACCTCAGTAGGCAGTCAGTGGTATAGAATTTGTCAACTGAAACAACTGTGTGGTAATTATCAATGGTAGGGATTTTTTTTATAGTTTAGACCATGATGTTTTTTTGCAGTGGAATTAAGGACAATATGGGGCTTTGCAAAAATGAAAGGTGGTGAACAAAGGTTTCTAAATAGCTATGAATCTTTTGTGTAAATGGATAGGACTTAAAAATTATGCAAATTCAGTTAAATAAGAAATATGTTGATCGAAGAGAATTAGGCAGGAACAAAAAAATTATTTTTAATTAACATATTTTTAGGGCTTTGTTCTGCTACAGTGATTAAAATTTCTGGATCAGAGTCCAGTTCCTAGAGTTGAATATTGTTCCCAGGTTTTCTAATGGCATTACTGTTGTACTTTGCATGGTGAGCAAACAATTTTTCTCAGGAGTGAGGGTTTGTTTGGATTAAAGTATTAAACTAGACCTAAATAACTAAAGAAAGACACAGAAGTCCTGGAGACTGTGAAACCCCCTCTGCCAATTTATCCTTTTCAGCATAGATTCGCTCTCACTTTTAGGTTTCCATAACTGTCAAACACTGTCTTCTCCTCACTCAGCCTCTTCTGCTGCACCTTTTTGTCTTTCTCTGTCCACCTTGTTCCAAATACCCCACACAGCAGAGTGTTTAATCACTTTTACCGATTTCTTGTCATTCTTTCTCCCAGCTCACAGAAAAAGCTGAAAATGTCAAAGAGCTCTCTACACCCCTCACCACAGGGTGATTTTGTGTTGGAGAAAACACTGAAAAAATATTTATTTTGTATGTTGCTAACTGTTCCAAGAGTGGCTTAAATACTTATTTATATTCATCAGTTATTACAACCTCTTGAGGCAATTATCAGTTGCAGTTTTGATACCACTTTACTAAATCACAATGCTGAGAAGACAGGCAAATCACATCCCCTCGAAATGTGCTGTATTTGAGAAAAAGGTTGAAATAGGGGAGAGGTCTATTTTTTATTATTCTTTTTAATTTTTACCCCTAGAAAGTAGGAGAGCAAATACCTAGTCAGAGGAGGAAAAAATCTCAGCCTAATTAACTGGCATTTGGACTAATGAATGACAATTTGCTCTGCATATAATTTATTTTCTGTATATCGCTACATATAACAGTAAGAGTAAAGACCAAAATCAGGTATTATCAGTTATTATTGCTGCTTTTAAGTTTAATCTGCTGTTGCTTGCAGCAGCCTTAACTTGGTCTGTTGTAGCCACACACAGGAGAAAAACCCAAAACATTTGCTGTAATTAAGGATGGGAATTTGTTTCTGTTTAAATGTGCTCAAAAATCCACTGCATATTTCAAACACTGTGAAAATTAGTAGGTGTTTAGAGGGTACATTAGAATGTGTTAGGTGAAATCTGGGGTCAAATGAGCTGGAGATTGGTGAGGAAAAATCCCTCAAGGTATGAACTTTTTTGTTTTCTTGTTTAATGGGTTCTTATAATGCATTGCTGACATTGTCTCTGGACAATCAAATCATAATGCTGATCATGCCTGATTGATCTCAGCTGCTTGATATTTCCATTGTTGGCACAGAGGGATCACTATCCAGCATGTAGTAAGGAATCAAAATTTGAAAGTCAGTATTCTCTTAAACCAGGGTAAAGACCTCTGCCCCCTCCCACAGCACTCCCTACATCTCATAGTGAATTCAGCTGGAGGAACTGCAGCTGTTCTGTGCCTGTTTTCGGTTTCAGGAGGGACTGACTAAAGGCTTCTGAGATACATAGCTCAATTCCTCCAATTTGTTTTTAGTGTTTTTTCTGCACTGGATGTTCTGGAAATATAACCATAAATCTTCCTCTGTCATGATTCCACATGAATCATAGCATTGCCATGAAACATGAGAGAGAATACAGTAGAGCTGTCCAGGAGCAAATCCAGAGGCAGAATAGCAGCACCTCTAGTGCTGTGGAAGCCAAAATGTCTATCCCTCACATTCTTTGCTTACAAATACCCCTGGGATCAGCACTGACAAATACCCACTTTGGTATCTCCCAGACGAAATTCAACAACATCCAGTATTGAAATCACCTTTAAATCACTTCAGATTCTTGGGTGTGACTGGCAGTATCCATCACATGGGCTGCATCCCTTAAACCATCATTGCAGAGACCTGAGTTCGCTTACTGAAGTCAATTGGGGAACACCTCCCCTCACATGCTTTCTGGGTTTTCTCCAGCTTTAATATCCACATCAGTACTGATAGAGTGCCTTAGGAAGCTGCAAAGAGCATGTGCTTTTACATCCTTGGCAACACTACACGAGGGAGGTGGCTGGCTCTTGGGCTGTACCTACTCGTAGATCCAGTAGGTCATACAAGACATCAGCAAGTTTCTTACATCTCTCTGTTCCCTATCTATTCTTATGTCAGTCAAGAGTGGAAATCACAGGTTGAATCCTAAGGAAAAATCAGTAAAACCATATTATTCTTACAATCAGATGGATTTCCCCTCCTTTTCTCTGTGTGAATCCTGACCCCAGGTTTTCTAAGTCTGTCAATATATATCCATTGTACTGTCAATCTTGTGTTCTTTCCTTTAATAATTTTTCTTTGTCTTCTCCTCTACTGCCACTGTCTTATCATTCTTGCTCTAACTTCAGATGGCTGAAGAAATATACAGGCTTTTTCAAATAGCATGTTTTTTTTTACATGAGCCATGACATGATGTACCTCTTTTCAGCTGGTCTACTTCTCTCATAAAGTAAGATACTCTATGCATCTTGGAAGAAGAAAGAAAAGATGCATCTAAAATAGCTTGTGTGGATACGGGGAGGGGAATAACTAGTTCTGTTATGTAGGAGCATTAGCCAAGCCAGCTATAGTTGCTGAGAGTGTTCAGAAACAAATTCTATAACATAAACTGAACATATCCACATATCTATTGCAAAGGAATTTTCATTTCTGAGTACATTCTGAATCCTTCTGATCTAAAAAAAAAGTTTGAAGCTGCTTCAGAAATGTAGCCTAAAGAATAAAATAGTAAGTAAATAAGTAAATTTAAAAATGCAAGGCTTAAAGTCTTGCAACTTTTAAACAACTGTGATGGTTTTCCAGTTGCATGAACTTTGAAGATGAGATTGGCAATATTGTGCATAATAGCCTTAATCCCATTGAAGAAAATAGAGCAGTTTGTTGTACTACTTAGAACATAGGAAAACACTGTCCTGACTAAAAATTACTTTAATATTTTATGTTTAGGTGCTCTCCTGATTCAAGACCCTTCTATGTTTGCAAGCTGAACAGGACTCGAAAGAAGTTATTTATGTTGCACAAATGAGCATGAAATGGCCCCTATTCAATACCCCAGGAAAGCTGCCAATCAAGTACTGCTATAGTCAGCTGCTTCTGGGCAGGAGTTCTCCTGTCTGCAGAGGTATTAACCATTCAGCTGGGCTATATCCCAGATTCTTTTTTCAGGCTACCTTTGCCTTTAGCTGTGAAATAAACTGCCATGCAGTACACTGGTCCTCATTTGAAGGACTCCTGACTGATCCTCAGGATATCAGTGGAGGTGAAGCCTACTTTATTCCTGGACACTGAACACTTGTAAGCCACAGCTTAGAGAAGACACCTTATCCCCTGTTCTACAACTTTTCTCTTACAAGGGTCATCCTCTCAACTGTTGTGTTTACCTTTGAAGACAGTAGTAACTGGAGTGTGTTTCTGTAGCCATGGAAAGGGGTATTAACCCTTTAGATGCGGCAGAAATAAGATGCACAGCTACATGGTAATCTCTCAGGACAGGAAGGAGAGAGACAACTTTATTCAGAAACACACTGGTTTTTTTAGGATGACTCACAACTCCAAGAGCAGAAAAAAGGTGATTGGTTCAGAGAGAAGACACCCCATTCCCAGGTCCTGGTCACGCACCACAACAGGTGTTCTATCTTGTCATTAATTCCTCTCTATTTTGACCAAGTTATCATCCTGGGAGAAATTCTCCCTAGCCTTCAGCTGGACCAGCTTATCAGGCTGGGAACAGAGCTCAGAAGCTCTGGCCTGGAATATTTTTCAGGCTGGCTCTCTTCAATGAGTGCCCACATGTTTCAACAGTGATGATGGCTACTAATGGAATCAGACACTGACAGTAGAGGTTGTCTTCATTTGCAGCAGCAGACCTGCTCCAGACTTGCATCTCATCCCTCCTCAAGAAATGTCTATGAACATGGACATTTGAAATAGGCTCAGACTCATGCTCAGCTTAAGCTACCAGCGATTAAATAGGTCAGATGTAGACTATGCAGGTTAATTCCTGGTGAGCCTATCAAACATCTATAGAAAAATGGAGACTCAAGCGATTCCCCCAGACTGGGAGAATATATAAGAATTGTTTATTGCACTTCATCTCTGAGAAAAATGGGTTAGATCATGATCAAAATTAATCTCAGAAAAATTAAAATAGCTTAGTTGATATTTCCACAAGAAAAAACCAAATCAAATAAATAATGACAGTTAAGAGTAACATTGTAATTGCCTCCATACTAATCTATATTGGGGGTGGAGTGCCCCTGGTTTAACTTTGTCATGCAAATAATTTATTAGGTCTTTCATCAAAAAAGTGCTTTATGCACCAAGAAAGACAAATCAGGAAACAGTGGTGCCCTTTTAAAAACAAGATTGTACAAAGATCTGATAAAACCCCAAAAGAAACAAGTAATTCCAAAGGAAAACAAGAATTAAATTTGTCTGACAGCAGAATTAATTATAAATAAAGTGAAATGCAAACAACATAAAGGAACCCAGATTTCTTAAACATATAACAAAAAGAGCTTGTTGCATACAGAATCACAGTGTGTTTATTCTGTCTGCACTTGGATATGAAAAGTATACTGTAGCTGTACTGTAGAACTATTACTTGAATAATACCTCTCCTCTATTATTCTTTATAAAGGGCTGTGGTTTTTTCCAAGTCAGCATTCAAGTCCACACGTTTTTTAACATTTTATAGCTATGAAGCAAACTTTGAAACACTGTTGTTTTTAATTTATTGAACAAGCACTGAAGAACAAATCTTGATATTGTAGCAGATTGTGAGGAGTACGTTAAAGAACAGTTTGTTTGGGCCTTATCTCAAAGGAAATTAAAATTCTTGGAGATTCTTCGCAATCTTAACACTTTTATTGCAGCCCTATAACAGTAGGGACTACAGTTTAATATGTCACTGATCACTGCTTTCAGAGGACCTCTACATCCCAAGGACCTCTACATCCCAGTAAGAGATGTTAAACTACTTTAAGGGATATAATGTCACAATTTCACAATGCATTTTTATAAATACAGGTCCGGCTATTTAGGCACCATATGCAGAGAACAAAAAGTTTCTAACGTACTAAAACTCGGATTTCATGAGATCAAATGCAGTTAGATTGTTCAATTAATCTGTGTTGTTCTGAAGATGTTTCCAGAGCACAGTTCCTCATCTAGACTGAACTTAGGCTTCTGTCTTGACCAGTGCAACAAGAAGCCATTCATCCAACTACAGAGCCAGAGGTTTGGTCGTTCTGACCCAAAAGAGAGAAGGGAGAGCTGTGGGTTTTTTGACTTGAAGGAAATATGTGCCCAGCCTCTGGCCCATGCAGTGTCTGAGCAGAGCACTGCAATCCCTACATTTTTATCACATTCAATGGTCCTAACAACTGACCATCGTCAGTTTCTTTTTAAGCAAACTGCACTGAGCCACAGGTCAAAAGGTTTGATTGTCCCTCTTTAAAAAGTGAGTGATCTGTCTCTCTTTGGCAGTCTGCAATACAGAAAAAACCTTCTGTTGGGCACTTGCAGTTACTCTTCATGGCAGAAAATTTGTGTTTAGGGATTCAGATTTATAGGCTTTCCAAAGGTGTGTTAGAGCAGTTTGAAAGGTAATCCTCTCCAGCTGCCCATCCTTTCTCTCTGCATAGGTTATATTCCTCCTGCAGCAGAGACAATCGAATGGATGGCAGGTTGTGTGTTCTGTTCATGACCTGGGGCATTGATTTCAGCTTACATTATTGACCAGCTGGGCTATGAGCTTAAGGAGAAGAATGCCTTGACTTATCATCCCTGCTGGACTTAGTTGCAGCAGTTAAAATGTTTAACAGTTTCCACAGGACACAGACATTCCACAGGTACTGAAGAGTAAATCCTACCCTGGCAGGATGCTGAGATTTGTTACAGTGCACTGTTTCCCACCCTGAGTGTCTGACCCTTTGGAAAGAGTTAGGAGTGGCAAGTGGCTTCCAGCGTCTCTGTGTCAGGATTGTCAGATAACCCTGGTAATCAGGAGAGGGCCAGGCACACCCTAAAGAAGTGGGCCTGGGAGAAGTGAACCTGGGAAACTTTCCAGTTAGGAGTTAAGGAAGGCAAAGTGCTGAACTGAGCCACTTGGGAAAATGCCTGGAAGGTATTTGGAAAACTCAGCAGTTTGCACTGCAAAGCCTAATCTTTAAACATTGCAGTGACCTGTAGGAACCACACAGAAGGAAATCCCAGGAGGCACCAAGTAAACCAAAAATCAGGAAGAAATTGCGGTGACAGACAGTTGATTTCCCAGCATCACCATGGAGCCAAAGAACAACACAGACTGGAGAACACTCTTCATGTATTCACTTGAGTGAAGAGGAATGCAGCTTCAGCATCTGTTCCAGTTCTGCAGAGGAAGGGACTGAGCAGTTTGCGTCCCATGTGCCACAGGGGCTAGTTAACCTCAGGAGTGTGCTGTTGTGGAAGGTGCAATCCCTTCTCTTTTGCCTTAGTAACATGCAGTCTGAGAACAACTAATCTGAGAGATATTTTGGGTATTTAGTTGGTAAACAAATCTGAATCTCTTTGGCACACACAGAGTTTTGCAAATGCTAGATAGAACAAGGCATGGAGAGGCTGTTATGGATGCAAATCAACAGAATTTGAGCACCTTGGGGGTAACAAAACAGCTACTTAGAATTTCTGAAATTTCTAATAGCAATTTAATTTTGAAAGTATACATCTTAATCTGCAAGTAGGATCTAGGTTCCTTGGTGGATTTAGTCTTTTTGATCTGGAGGTATTTAAAAATGTATCAGTGAAGCAGTGGGTATTTGGGGCTTTGGTGTCTTATGTGCCAGCTTCCATCTGTAAGCATCTGAATACCTAAGCCTGGGCCACTATAAGTTCTTTGAACCATGTTAAGTGTGAGGTTTTTCCACAGCCAGAAATGACCTTGCTTGAGCAGAAACATTTTAGCATGGAGCAGAAAAGTGGAGTTTAGTAACATCAAAAAGTCTCTGGGTTGGGCATTCCTACACAGAAAATAAAATTTTAGAAGACATCCAATTGTTAATTATATTCAACCCAGTAAGCACAGGAATCATGCAGAGAAAAGTCAGGTTTTTTCACAGGTTTTTGTATTCCCATTTTTACACTTACCCCACCGTAGGAGTAACTCCCACTGGTTTCTGTGTACATGAATGGATCATTGGATTCAGTGACAGACTGCCCTTTGCCTATGCCAATCCCCACCTCCTGCTTACAAAGCTCTCATGTTGTCGTCTGCTGCTGCTGCTAAAGCAGGGACCAGAGTGGGTGAGCAGCAACTGCAAAAGCTGAAATCTCCACTGACTCCTTCCAGTCACACTCACTCACCTCTGAGGTCACTAGTGATCTCTTTTCATCTACTCAAACCCATTCCTCCTCTCCTCACCTTCTTTGCTCCATCTCCATATCCACCCCTACAGCCCTCATGTAGAACCTCCACAGTCCCTCCAACAAAATTGCATTGGCAAAGATGATTATTCCAGTATTTGTCTTAAAAAAATTCACTGCTACCCTTCTCTTTCACTGCAGTCTTATAGAGAAGACACCCATAATAATGACATCCTGTAATGTTTTTTATAAGCAAGGGTTTTTTTCTGTATCCTACCTTTGTGATAGTCTTCTACTCAATACCAGGCTTCAAAGTAAAAATGCAATGTTTTTCTCAGTGGTCAGCATGGATAGGGTTGACCATACCCTTGAAATAGCTGGAAGTTCTTTGAAATTACTCATCCTATTTTGATAGGCACTGATAACAGTGCCCAAGGAAATTTTAGAAATTAATCTATTATTTTTTTAATACCTATCTTTTCTAGGTAAAAGTTAACTTTGCTTTGATTAATTGTAGTTTTTGAAGCAGTGGAAGAAGTTTGGAATGTGTTCAGATGCCATCTGATACCCAGGTCAAGATACAGCATTGCATGTGTAAATGACACTGACACAGAATAAACAACAAATGAGTAAGCCAGTGGAAATATAAATTAATAGAGAGAAAAAATAGAAAAAATGTAGAAATAAAGCAGAAAATAGAACTTTATTGCTGCTTTCCATTGTAATAGCCGTGCTAGAAATGCATAAATAGATTTAATTTATAAACTCTTAAATCCCCTATCACAGATTAGAAAGAGCAACAATGTAAAATTCATGGTTATTTGTGGCACCTTTATCGACAGAGAGTAAAGAGACACAGCTTCTAACAGAACTTCTCCTGCTGGTTTAACATCTCCATGAGAGGCTCATTCTACAGATTCAAACTGCACAATAAATATGTCACAGAAGCTTAAGCATCTCTTTACATAAAGATTATTATACATTCTTATCTTATTGGTCTCTCACATTCAGGCTTTGAAGTGTCTGCCTTTATTTCAGCCCGACCATTCTTCTTTTACTTTTCTGAAGTTGTATAGAAGTTGCTCAGGAGATAAGCACCGGCATCTCTGTGACTGATATGTAAATAAAAAACAAGTGGGAAAATTGTAACAAGTCTTGAGGGAGATAGAGTGCTTCTTTATGGTACTTGCTTGATGCTCAAATTATTTCTAGTCTTCAAACTATCTAAGGCTACCAATTAGGAAGGAATGAGTAACTGAGGTAATTAGCACTGGAGTAATTCAGACTGCTATTTCAGCATTTAAACTGGTAGTGACTGAAACTTGTTAGTGGCAAAACAGCTCTCCTCCTCTCAGTCCATTTCTATCAAATTACCAGGGAACACTACTAGAGTGAACTGACTGTCTTGTCAAAGAGGTGTCTTGCAAAAATAAAAGGGCTTGATGTGTCTAGATGTCAGCTAAATATCCCCTAAATGTATCCTCAGACATGCTGAGCTTGGTTTGTGGGTGAGCATAAGCAAGAGCTCTTATTGTAAGGACTACCATACACATATATATATAAAAATTATGCTCACCTACAAACTGTTTTCCCAGATGCTGAGATTAATTTACTCTGTTTTGTTAACAAAGTAGTGGTGGCAAAAGCTTTGTTGGGGAAATAATGAAGTGAAAAATAAAAATCAACAACAATTACACTAATGAACAGTTATATAAAATCGACTCATTAAAAAGCAGGAAATGAAAGGGATTATCACTCTGCAAGAATTTCACACATGGGAAAGGTAATACAGTGGACAGTGGATTAGATCACAAGCAAAGCTCTAGTTCAGAGGTAAATCAAAGAAATAAAATTTTCCTCGTAAAGATGTACCTATCGCAGAGCAAATATTGACTTGCAGATTAATAAAAGAGGTTTCACTAGTGCCTTTTCTTCCCTAAAAAACTGCCAAAAAATAAGGGCTGACAGTTTTCCAACCCACTTGTTAAAGTGAGAGAATTCCATGTATTCTGTACATATTGCCAGAAGTAGAAGGGAAGGTCTAAGTGGGCGCCCAAGCCAGCACTAAGCTGCAATGAAGAAAAACCATTGAACCATTTAAAGAAATCAAGCTACAGTGACAGATTTATATATATATAAATTATTAAGTTTAATATGTTATTTAAAACCAGGAAAAGACCTTATTAAAACAACAAAAAATGTGGAGGAAAGGTAAAAATTGAAAATTCCTTGTTTCACAAGTGTCTGATATTTTTCATCCCAAATTTTTATTTCCTTCTTCAGTAGAAAGAGCCAAACCAATTGAAACCTTTGAATCTGCCATGAGTTCAGTGTCTGATTGAAGTTCAAGCAAATAAAATTTACAAGATCAATCTGTTTAGAAGGATTGTTTGCAACCACAGAATCTCTCTGTCAGGTACACATGCACCAAATTAGTAGCTAAGCACCATGTACTTAACTTACTAATATAATGCAACCACAGTATGAAAAATTGGAAACAGATAAATGCATGAAATTGAAATTTAATATTTATTTGCCCCACAATTTCCTGGTTTTGCAATATAGTTACCCATTATGACTGACTTTCTGACTTTCTTACAGTTGCAGGTTCACCATTACTTCCATGCTTTCTGTCAGTAATTACAGCAAATCCCTATAAAATTTCAAATCATCATTATTACATTCATGAAAAGTATTTGAAAGCAGAAATATGTCAACAGCACCACTCTGTTGAGATTACTTTTTAAAACATGCTTTGAAGTTGGTTCCTGTCTGAAGCCCTGTGTCCAATTAAATTAGATCACTGAAAAGCAAATTATCTTGACATCTTACGGTAATAGCCTAACTTTGTTTTGGCCAAACATGAAATACTGAACTTCCAGGGTATGAACTTCCCCCACCGGAGTATGTTTTGGGAACACTGGGCTGAAGAGTGAAAGAAAGGGGAAGGAAACTGTTGACTCAGTACCAGACTAATAACCCCTTACTGAATGAATCAATGCTTTCTTAGATGCAAGAAGGGAAGAAAAATCTTGCACTAGTCTATATTCTGAAATTTGTAAACCTGTAAACTATTCACAGCCTTATCTGAGTCTCTTTCTTATTCAGACAATAAACTTGACAGTCCAGTCTTCAGAATAGTCATGCTTTGTGAACTCAGTTGTGCAAAACCCTAAGCTACATAAGAGACCACATTTAGTTTAACAGAAGAAAACACTGCACATGCAATTTTGCTAAAATACTAGAGCTATTTGCATGCTAACTCCTCATAGCCTAGAAAGCATTAATGTGTCTTCTCCTGTGGGTCCAATTAGAAATAATACAGAAGAAAGGGTCAAGGGTGGTCCAATGAGTGAGAAATTGTGCTTCAAAGAGAGTTTGAAGCAAGGGACATCTTTTGCCAAATGAAAAAAATGAAGATGGGTATTTGTCCCGGTGACATCTCAAGTATGTGAGATTATCACAATATGAGTTGCTAGAGACTGGGAGGCTGTGGGTGCCTCAGGGAAAAGAGCTGTATCTCTCCTTCCTGCTCATCTTTTAGTGGCCACAAGACTTTTGTCCAGATGGACACCACCATGGAATAGAGTTAATCTTGTGTTCTTACGGGAGACAGAGTGCAGCTTGCACATGTACACCATACTTGGGTATTTTAACTCTACAATCCATAGATTAGGAAGTATTTTAGAAACCCTGATCATTGAAAGAATTGGTGTATCAGGAAGGCTGAGAGAACAGAGGGTACTTTTTTACAGCACTGTTGGCAGTAGAAGGAAAACAATAAGATTATAAACTAAAGGCTTGTGATTTGTGTTTATATATATCTGAGACTTGGAGACAAAGTAGAGGCTGTTATCCATAAATTTGTAAGACCTCTCTTTCCAGAGAGCTAGATCATTTTTTTTGTATTGGTCTATTTGACCTAGAGTTTGGAAGCACCCTCCATTTGGTTTTTTTTTTTTCTGAGGGGGAGACACAAAAAACTATCCTGTGGGTGTTAAAAGGGACTCTCCCCTAGCCCCCGACTAGCTCAGATACTAAGAGAAAGCCTGTTTCCCCAGCATGGACAGAATAAAAGATCACAAAAGAGGCTCTTCCCCCTCCCTGACAAGAATTCGAGGTTTATTTCTTGTGGGGTCCCAGGAGTGGAAAGAGAGCGAGGGCAGGGCACATAGGTCTTTTCTAGGGGCTGGAAAGGGGGCAGGGAGAAATTGGATCTCTGCCAGCTGAGCAGAGCAGCGGGGAGAAGGGTCAAACTACATGACATTCCAGGGGTGAGGGTTTTACCATTTCCAATACATTCAGGATACTGAGTTACAACATCTCCCCATTTTTTGTTTAACAAAGTTAAAGGAAAGATATTAGGTTCATTTTGAGTTACATTATGATCTTGCCCACCACTCGCAGTTAGCATGGGGGTTAGATTGTTTTAGATTTTTCATCTCTATGATTGACTACTGAGGTAGAA